>OY755239.1:15291704-15589204 GCA_963576725.1 Azorinus chamasolen
AATAGAGTGCTGTAGGTTAATATAATGACCAACTAAATAATCGAGAAAGGAGAGTTATGACCGATGGCTTAGAATTACTTGGGATTCAGATCTCATGAGCATGTTTATAAATTTCATATTGTCGAATTGTGATAATAAGCTTGGACTGCTTGTACAGCAAACCCCCTCTTAACCAGACATTCAATTAAGTATCAACATCAGTCTTCGAGACAGGTGGCAGCTTAATAGGAGCTTTCTGCATGAATTTCACCTGTCATCTGCTTAAAAGTATCCTAATTCTTCTCTACTAGAATTCTGGTTAAGAGGGGTTTACTGTATTTATCCGAATATATCGCTATTGGTAAAAGCAAACAGTACATTCCCACAGAGTGTGCCGTCCGGATAACCAAGAGTCACTATATTTGTTACTTCACGATTTATGTTTACAAAGGTTTGCTTTCTACAGTGGAAGACTCGTAAAATTGAAAGTGGTGAACATCTAACATTCATTCAAGGGGATATATCTACATTCGACGCGTTTCAAAAAGGCCTAAAATATACAAAACTCTTTTGATGATATACCGATATCGCAAGAAAACTCGTCGAATAAGCGTTGAAAATGACAAAACTGTCGTGTGTTTGATATCGAAGAGCCCGATGTTATTCGCCGATGTTTCAGTTTTATTCGCGTTGGGTTTTAGTTTCGTATCTATTCGCGCTATTTCGCGTCTCTCCGGCCACGTCCAAGAAATGATGTTACCTTAAACAATGGAGGGATCTTCGTAATAATGATTGAACATAACAAATTCAACAAGTTTTATGAAGTTATTGAAAATTTGCATTCATTTTAGGGAACCCCCCTTTAATTAACTATAAGACGTTTTTATCACCAGATACACGAGACACATGTGTAGTAAATTAAGCCATTGTATGATTTCGTAATCGATATATATATATATACATGTTGAGTTGAATTTTTTGCTTGAAATATTCAAGTATTATGTTACTCGGCGTCTCATCTAGATCCAAGGTATGTGCAACAGTGAGCCAGGTAAAAAATACAGGGGTAAATGTTACATAAATAATGACTGGACTAGTGAGCGATCTCGGTTTTACGCTGTTGCCACACTGAACTGTGCAAAAACATTGCTGTTCTGACACTCTACAAACGTGGTGCATATGGTCAAACTCACAAATCTGCTTTCCTGTCAGTTCTTGTCAGAGGGGATTATTCTCGTCATCTCTTACTTTCAGAACCGAGAAACAACTAAGTCCCAGTTACGACAAAACAAGAAGAACTGCGTGTCAATGTATAATTCTGTTTCATCGTAATTGTATCCTCTTTTTCCAAACCACGATTCTAGTATTCTAGTAGCAAAGATATGGCTGCAGTATAACGCTTGGTGTCATTCGAATACAATCCGTTTGTTACAGTATTAGAAAGTCGCCCAACACAAAATTACATAATAAAACTAACGATGTTTTATTCGTGATTTCATATCTATTGTATATCTTTTGCATATCTATCAATGAGCGGATAGACAATCATGTGGTTCATCCCGGCTAGTGATTTCATACCTATTTTATATCTATTGTATATCTTTCATTGCCTGGATAGATATACATGCGGTTCGTTCCGGTTAGTGATTTCATCCATTTCAAGTGCTTTTGAACGCACATATCCTGTGTGAATAGAGCGCTATATAAATGTGGTATACTAGTATTAATTATACAGTAAAACCCCGCTAATGCGACCACCTAAAAGAGGTATAATTCTGGGTGCTACATGCAGGTGGTAGCTTAATGCAGGAAAAAAGTAATGCAGGAGCTTTCTGCATTACTTTGTCCTGTATTAAGCAACCACCTGCTTATAAAGACACCCATGTCTATTCATTAAGTAGTCGCATTAGAGGGGTTTCACTGTAATTAGCTTTGTTTCGTCGATTAACCCTGAATTTTCAGAGTGGACTATTCCATCCATAATTGACGATAGAGTACATTCAGTAAGATATACGTAAACTTGCTATGGAGTTTAGAATGACAAACAGTGTAGAAATTGGTCAGATGGCATGCGTGAACCGCGTTGGAATGGTTCAGCTAGGCCCACAATTCCCGGATGTCATATCAATTTGCCTGAATATAGTCTCCAAGACTGCAACAAGACATACTATATCTGTTGTTGCAGTAAAAAAGCAGTTAGACAAGGCTAACAAATGTTTAATATGGTTATCGTGTATGTGGAAACGGACAATTCGATTAACATAGAACTATTACATAGATTAAGTTTAACCCATTCCCTCATATTGACGACTTTCGCCTTTGTGAAACCATTGTGATAAATAGAGCATTTGAACCTATAGAAGCAAATGCTCTATTTATCACAATGATTTCAAACTACTAAATTCTAAAATGTGCCTTTTCTCTAGTTACATGTAATGCTCCTTTTCGGTAGAGGTTGGATCTGAAAATAGCCTATGGGGTAAAGGGTCGATAAACCACTAGCCCACTAAATATATTCTGACTCACATTAAACTTTCGAACAGCTTAGATCCAGATGAGACACATAGAAACTCAGAGGCCATGGTCAACACGTTTTGTGGTCATGTGTCATTACTTCTTTCATTTACAATAGTGGAATAAAGGGTTAATGTTGTATTAGGGCTATAACAATGCAGCATATTTAGAAAGATTAATAAACCTTGTTTTGATGCTTCTTTTCCAAATCCTATATTGCTGTAACCCACTTGAATCATCTCTCTGCGGTGAATCTAATATTGCGTTGTAGCGAGATAGGGTTTGGCAGAAAAATGAAACCTATTGATATATCAGTATCAATATTGTTGACGCTCATTTTGTAATGTTAAGTTCTGAAAGTAAGAGATCCTTCGAAAGCAAAAGCAGCAATACAAAAAGAGAAAATTGCAGACTCGATTTATCGAGTCTCCTCATGAGCAGTTATAAAATGTGCAACACTACTCACGACACCTCGCACCTACGTATTCAACTTTCAAAACTAATAAGATCCAAACTAATGATTCCGAAGGAACAGAAAATACAACAACACTGAGAATGGAGCACGGGGGACTTATCCTACTCGTTAATTGCATAATACCTATCAAATTGCAATGTACAATTAGTGTCATCAGCTCCAGTTATGTTTAACTGTCTTGCGAATTATTGGGAAACAGCCCAGCTATCTATCCTATTTGTGTAAACATGCTTGATTATTCAACATCGTTCATAACAAATGCAGATCGTACTTCAGATGGACAGATGTTAGCTTTATGACTGATGTAAAACGAATGGCAAACCTATTAAGCTTTCATAGCAGACCTCATAATATGTATGAGTGTGATAAAAAGAATATTGTATTGGCAATTAAGAAACACTGTCAATATTTACAGTCTGCTGATAAGGGACAAGGAGAACAAGATTGATAGAACTCGGAACAATAAATGTTTGATTAGTACCGAACGAGTGAACCAAAGATCCAGAAGGACTGCGAGCTGGGCTTGTCTAATCCAATTAAACAAACATTCAGATACTGTTTAGCATGCAGTCACTGTGAGATGAGAACAGAAATCAACCAATTGCTCTATTACCCAGGAGACCTGAGATTGATATTACTATTCTAGATCAGCTGAATAGTTCAGGCGTACATCAGCTCGGGTTAAAACACTTTTAAGTAACTTGCATACATTACTAGTGTTACGATGTCTAATCACATTGGACTTTAATTGCAAATGCGACATTGCAAGTTACCTTTCAAATACTGTCACGTTCTTGTAGTGTAAACATATGATGCATTTCGTACATTAAAGGAACATAATTAAATAATCATAATTTTAGAACATTACTTAACCCTTTACCTGTTTCAATACCTACTCAATATTCACGGACAAATGGTTAAAATGAAATATGGAAGGTGCCCCGTTGTAGAAACAAAAAAACCCAGATACATCAAAAGGCATTAGCAAACAGAGCAATCCCTGATCAGACGCCTATGTTTGCTGATGCGTGAAAATGCGTTTATATGAAGGAAAAGGTTAAATTGTATTAATGAAAAATGCATATCAAAATAAATCCGTGTATGTAACATAAACGTTTCAAACGTCATAAAATATGTGCCTGCTAGTTTGGCATTCTTATTTGTAGATGACATAAATATGGATAGTTTTTCAGGTTAAGTTGCCAACTGAATCTGATAAAACAAATGTGTGAATATTAAACATAAAATGTTATTTGACGCATTCCTGTTAAATGTAGTTTTTTTTTATTTTCCAGACATCTTACTGCATGTCGATATATAACTGAGTCAAAGCCCCTGTTGTGCAAATCTATTCACGTGATCGTGAATCCGTCTTTGTACCAGGAAGTGTCGCTTAATATCAACAGTGGTTCAAGGAAGAGATGGACTTAAAATGATACAAGATAGAAGAACTCGTATCTTAAGTGATAGTCTCTATTTACAACGTGTTTTAAAATGCTTAACAAGTAGATTTTATCATTTGACTATATGCTGAAAGGAAGTATATCGCAAGAAAACCAGTCCAATAAACACGGAAGAAGATGCAACTTTCATGTGTTTGATAATTTATGTTATTCGGCAATGTATTAGTATTTATTCGGCTCGCGTTTTAGTTCCGTTTACTGTTCGATCAAGGCCGATAATATGGTTTTTTTGTAGAACAAAGATTAGAAATATCGACGGAAACGGGAGCATTTTGTCGATATCAGTTCAAATTGACAATCTTCAAAAAATTGATTGAACATAACAAATACCAAGTTTTATGATATTATTAATTGTAGGTACTTCCTCTTAAACATCGGTTCTACAATAATAACACTAGCTCATGAGCTAGTTTTCGACTAAACATATATGTTTGAATAACAAGTATAAAGAAGGAAACAAATGATAAAACGATAATGAGTATAGTTACCACTGTTTAAACATCGAGAGAAAACAAAAAAGCTGACGTGGTTTTATGAGTAACTAGTCTTGTTCTATGAAACAATTATTTGCTCTGAAAGATAACAATTCTGACAGAATCACTCATGATGACATGTCGAGTATGTTTTATCGCAACATAAGGAGTTGGCTGTAATGTTAGATAAAATCGACGCAAATGGTATACAGTAATCGATGAGTCAGATATGTTCGGTATAGTTTATAGGCTCGACTCATTCAGCTCATTGGGCTGCGAAAGCAGCCCGATCTTATACGGCTTTGACTATGGACCATGATTTACTGCGCTCCTGTGTTTCTATAAAATTCGCTCTTTTTAACTACCATTATTTTCCCCAGCGGGGGCACATATTTTTGTCGGGGTTGATCTTTTTCTTTTCTGGCACGACCCCTTTTCAATGAATGCTAGTGAATGAGGTATACTATATTAAAAAATGCCACAATTATATCAATCAGCATGGTCCAATGGTTATCGAGTTGGCTTGTGAAGCCTGGGTCATGGATTCGAGCCTAAGTACAACCGAACAACATTTTTGTCATAGCAGTTAGCACCCTTAGTTTACCATTTGTACATAATGTTTTATAAAGTCCTTTGTTTACATTTTGGCTTTTGTAAAGTTATTTAGCTGAGATCTTTTACTCGTGGTTTGTTCTGGTGATCCGTTTTGCACATTTCACCATTGTGCGTGGCTTTTTATTTTTTTTATCTAAATGTAAAAGTTATACTAACCTGTTGTTAATTTGGGGAGAATGTATGCCTATTTAACAGTAGTTATCAGATGTATTTGATGAAACAAGTGGTGCATTTCGTATGATGCTAGAAGTTTAAGATTGGTGTCATATATGTAATGCATTATGGCTCATTAAAACATTCCCCGTTCTCTGCTAATAATTGGGCTATTGTAATGTTTCCCCGTGTATCTGAATTTAAAGTACTACACAATATAGCTCCCTCCTTTTCTTCTATCCTCCTTATAAAAATGTTAGGCAGCCATTTAACGCTTGCGTAAAACCTTGCTTGTTCTCTCCTAGACTATTTAAACCCGACATATTTTAATAAATCTACCGAAAAGGAGCATTAACTAGAGAAAAGGAAAATTTGAGAATTGTGTTATTTTGAAACCATTCTGATAAATAGAGCATTTACTCATATGGAGCCAATGTTCCAATTATCACAGTGATTTCCAAAATGACCTTTACAGAGGCGCCAAAATGCGTAAATAGGAGAGAATGGGTTTACATGTTCTGATATGTCAGAATTTCTTTTACCGTCCATGTCGTCAGGTATTATGTAAATCTATAAAAATTATGTACAATCTTCGCTGAAACGTTTGCACAGCCGTGTCGATAATGAGACAATTTGCTGTTGTGTACTATTCAAGTTACGAGGTTGTTTGTGATAGAATGTAGGTATTGCGTCACCTGGATTGAGCATGAATTGTATATAAATCTTAACTATATACTGATAAATCTAAAATCATGGAAAACACATGATCTGGTTTAAAGGTACTTTTTCAAATTTTATTTCAAGACATGTGCTAGTATCCGATTATTTTGTTGCGTTTGCAGTGTACATACCATTTTCATACACAATACATATACATAATTACCGGTAATATGAATATAAAAATAAAATAAAACTTAAAATAAATACATATAAGGTCCTTGCTCAATGATATGTATTACTTGACAAGATTAAATTGACACTCATCAATTTCCGTTAGCGTTTCCGACTATACTCGGATGAATTCGATTACCATACATACCAATAAACGGGTTATGCGTTGAGACCAATATACGGCCTAAAGTGTGGCGCAGTGGGAAGATTTTCGCCTGTCATACACGCGATTGCAGGTTCGAATCTAACTGAAGTCATTGGATTTTTTTAACTTGTTATTTTTTTGTACTTGTTTTTCAGGAATATATTATTATATATCTAATATTTTATTATATACATACATGTATATGTATTTTGAAGTATGTTTTTTTATATATATATATAAGTACTGTTTTATGTCTTTTGAAGTACTTTTTAATTTTTATGGTTTGTTTTCGTTCATTTGTTTTTCAACATGTATATTAATGTATTTGTTTTTCAAGTAAGTGACATAATTGCACATAAAAGCGTCATTTTCTTCCATGGCGGTCTCTGTCGTGCTGCCCCCTCACTGGCTGTGTCTGCTGTGTCATCAAGCAGGTATATGACGACGCTGTTCACGGCCTCTCTCTGGAAATAATTGTCTGCCTTCAATTTGCTGATGCGATTGTCGGTGTGATCACACGCATGTCTCTATCTGTTCTCGCCTTCGTCAGTTTCAATAGATCATTGAGTCTGAAATATGGAATGGTAGTAAAATAGTGATGCCAGCATTAAATAATAAAATTTCCTAACTTATGAAATTAACTCCCATTTTAAGTTTAAATTTACTTTACAATTTTAGGTTATATTGACGCAAAAAGCAAATGTTTTAGGGGATATTTTTAAGAACGTAGAAATAAACAGATTACCAAATAGTTCTGTAATATCATTCTTTGATTCTACCTTAGACATATTCTATTTATTTCAGTAACTGAATGTTACGTTTCTCTTGCGCGCAATCGATTTCATTTGGCTCCATATTAGCTCGATGGCATTCAATTCAGGATGGTGAGGCGGCAAACGCAGGACCTCGTGACATTGACTTCTGATAATTTCGTCGATAACATACTTTGGGGCCGGTTTATGTGTCTTCACCAACTCCAGCAGCTGGGATTTCACCATCCCCTCTCTGCAATGGATTTCGTTTTTGTGAAGCCATTGCTGAAATCATAAAATCAAATGATAGAGATATTCTATGTTAAACTGCTGCTGTTTTACTAATTTTTATTTTTACATCTTTAACCTTTTCCTCCATGAAAATTCATTTAAGAATTAATGACGTCATGAATATTAATTAGATTAATGTATCATAAAAGCACATGGACACGGACAAATGTAAGCTATCGGTATCCGAGATGTCTGGACTTGATGTACTCAGTTTGCATAGGCGTAGGCCTAGAAATGCATGTTATATGATAGATTACCTGCAAATCAGCTTTCCTCGAGCTTGTAGTGGGACACTTCTCTGACTGTATGCTGTGGTAGCTGGCGTTGCCAAGCGCAAGCACACATGACCCCTGTTGGTTAGGAAGAAGCTGTTCTGATAGCCACTTCTTAAATGTATCTCCATTCATATCTGTACTAGATGGCACCTTATATATGAGAAGAGCTCCATTTATTTATAAAGCTAGAACGGCATCCAGCATGTACAACTATTAGCCGTTGTCCATGGTTACAAGGCGGCTGCGATCATGACATGCCCACCGACTGCTGTATAGCTACTGTCAACCCAAGTCTCGTCTACGTACACAAGAGTGAATCCATTATCCTCAATCTCATTCTTCCGCGCGTAAAATGCAAGACGTTGAGCAACTATGGCTGGCTTCTCAGTCAGAACTTTCCTGTTGTCTCCTGTCCTCCTCCATGTAAAGCCTAACCTGTGTAGTGTTTTACGGAGGTTTTATCTGCCACCAGGATAGTTGATACCCTGCCTCAGTGCCGTCAAGAGATTCCTTATAGTTGTTACGACACGTTGCTGGGTTGCAAATTCCTTACTTTTCTTTCTGATGAACATTTCATGAAAGGCCTTCATATTCTTGTAGGGACCCTTTGAACGATGCTTTGGCGATGAGAGTACATTCGTCTCCCGGAGTTCTTTCCGCACTCTAAAAACGGTGGTTCTGCTCATTCTGGTTGCCATGTCTGTCCGTTTGGAAAACGCCCCCTTACTCCCCAGAACGTTCTCAACATGACTTGCAACTGTAGCGACAATTTTCTTTTCTTTCGCTCGTAAACGTAAACGCTCGCTTTCAAATCGTTTCTTTCCGACATTGTACCGTTTTCAATGTATGGCTAACACGTGTAATTGAAAGTAATGGCACGTATTTTGTATAGAAAGTGGGATGATCGTGTTTCAGGAAAACAACCTGCTTAAAACGAAGAAAATATAATGTACTCACGTTTTGAAGAAAAACATATCTGCCCGTGAGGCTCGAATCCGCTACTTTGCTTCCCGCAAACAACACCCTTATCTACTGAGCTATTACAGAGACTGAACAAATTACATACCGTCAATAGTTAAGTATGCTCGAACGTTGTTTATCTCGGAAATCTCTTTATATATACTTACGAATATACGGAATATGCACGGAGTCTCAGTCTTGTCAAGTAATACACCAGCAATACATTTGTAGAATTGCAATGAGCTTATAACCATGAGTAAATATACACTAGTATTTTCATACACCTTTACAAGCTGCGGTGGATGAAATGGGAGTATGTGAAATGTTACTTAAAATAAAGTGCACATGGGCATACAACTGGCACATTCCGACAGAATGATAGTAAGTTATAAATAGAAAATGAACTATCCAATCGTCAACACTGAGGGCTGAAACAATTACAATTCCGTTGCTCGGGACATAATGATTAAACAACAGAAAAATAAAACCTTCTCATTAATTGATGGCCCGTGACGGCCCAAACAGTTTACCGCTCTAGTTCAAGTTATATTATCAAATGTAGCATTGGATCACTGTTATATATGATCAGAGTGTTATGTCAATCGATGTTGTTTGTTTTCATGCTTTACTTTAAAGGAAATCATTATCTTATTTACAGATTTCATTATTAAATCGGTAGGCCTTCAGATTTTAGAATAGTAAATAATAAGTAAATAATCAGTTTTTTGTTTAGAAACGAGAATGAAGCGATCGTACTGTGCAGTCAAATCTATAGACACCGAAATTAACGGTAATGCCTGTAGAATATATCATTTAGAAAAAAACAATTATTATGGATTAAAAGTGTTCGTCCCGGTAAGTTTTCATTCGGATAACAAAGGGACCAAGACTTTTCAGGGACAGTTGGTGAACCAGACACTGTCGAACTCTATACTCCATGAATGGTCATGTAAATGAAAAGGTAGTAAAGTCAACAGACAAAGCCACATACAAGACGCAACCACCACCAAAACTACACACCAAAACACACGAACATACACGAGAATAAAACAGAAAACATTAACAAACACACAAGTACTATAGATAAACTTTTATTTACATTTTAATCACATTTTGACTTTGGTGAAAGTGGGATAAGGACGAGGTTGGGTACCCGTAAACCAGGTTTAAGTCCCCCAGTAGCTTATTTTGGTTGCTGGCCGTTCTAAGGCGGCCCTCCTGCTTTCAGCCTACGGTCAATTTTGTTGTTTAATATGCTTAATGTTTAATGTGTTTCGTCTTGATATGCGTCCTGTTATGTTTTGTCTTGTAGCTATTTTTCCATATTTATAAACATGAACAAAAGCACAAGTACAAAGGCACAAAACAAACAAAATAAGGGTGTTCCAAATATGAACAAAATCACAAGTACAAAGGCACAATACAAACAAAATAAGGGTAACAAAGAGAGTACCCCCTTGGAACGGTCAGCGGCAAAATCACCACTGGGTGTTTAAACCGGTTAACTGATGTCCTAACCTCACACTTATCTCGAAGTCACCATATATTAAACAAATAGTGTAAATAAAGGTATCCCCGCCGGACTCTCCCACAACATAGAAAACGGCAAACACATGATAATATGTAAAACAGCATAACAACTGTGAAACATCCGTCAAATATGTACTCAATGACTTTGCTGAAGTCAGAGCAACTGCAGCGAAACCGTTAAGGACACGACAGGGAAAAGGTAATACATGAGTCTGGTAAGCTCATTCCGTTTCTGAGTTTAAGAGTATATCATCATAGAGTACTACTCTCGGCCTGTCATCGCGCAAGCAAAGAGGGAAACGTAGCTACCGACTTTAAAGGGGTCAATAACCAAACATGCAGTGCGTTGCAATATAATGGGATCATAACCTTTCTTCCTAAAGGTTTCAATACGTTTTATAAACAAACCATAACTCTGAATTTTCCTAGGTTTGTAGATAACATCACCATAAAATTCTGGGTGAGAAATGCCTTGTTGCAGTAACGTCCGTAAAATGCAGTTATATTTACTAATGAGAGGTAAATTTCGATAATAAAATTTAGAAAACGTTTTCCGAAGTTTGTGATATATTTAACCTTGCTTAAGGAGTTTATCAGTTATAACTAAATTACGACTGTTAAAATCTTCTAGCAAAGGACAGGCATAATGGCATTATTTACAATAATTTGATTAATTGTTATAATAGCACATGTACACAGGACGTTTTCCTCATGACACATAATGTACGATCATGTCTATATCATATCATATAATATCCTAAAAGCAAATAGAGGAAGCGTCTGATATGGGTCTACTATGTTTGTAAAAATGCATGAGGTAATGGGTTAATCACTAACTGGCCTGTCATTCGTTTTTAAGTATGGCATATTGGCATGAGACAGTTCAATATTACCTTGCCTAAATTACAAGCGTCATGTCGAAAGTTTAGCGAAATGAGTCTCAATAATAATGTATTCTCAAATATATTATTTTCTAAACCGCTTTACAATGAGCTACCAGTCACGTGGATGTATAGATCAGAAAATGTTTATTCTATTTTTGGATACACAGTTTGGATTCAAAAACGAAAACCAGTAAACCGAAACCAGAATTTGGTGACTCTGAGAAATGAAGGTTCAATCGTGCTATCTTTAGCAACATTTTTAAAATACATAATAGAAAGGGGAAACCATATAAACACCAGTTCGTGATGATCGACACGATGTGTTTAAGTGCAAATATAACAGCATCTGAGTGTGTTTCAGACAGTTATCAAACTATTGATTGATTTGCAATTGTATTTGAATGGCCCCATACGCGATAGACCTCACTGATGGATTTCTACGCCAGTTATGAGAATTGCATAAAATAGAGTCAATTTGCGAAATTATGGAACTGTCAACAGTTTACAGTCTGTTGATAAGACATAACAAATATTGATCAATATATCTTGAAAGTGGAAGATCCTTCAAAAGCAAAAGTAGCAATGCGAAAAGAGAAAATTGACTCGGTTTGATTGAGTATGTTCATGAGTAGGCAACACTATTCATGCCCTCTAGCACCGGCTTGAGCGGTATTCAATTTTCAATACTAATAACATCAAAACTAATGATCCCGAAGCGCCAGAAAATAATTAAAACAACACTGAGATTTAACTGCAGGTAGACCTTTTACGGCCACCACACAAGCATTTAACACCTGCTGCTGAGAAGTAAATATATTTTGAAAGCGGGATATCCTGCGAAAGCAAAAGTAGCAATGCGAAAAGAGAAAAGTGCAGATTCGGTTTTATTGAGTATGTTCATGAGTAGTAATTAAAAGGGCAACAAAACTCAAGCCCCCTAGCACCTGCTTTTTCAAAACTAATAACATGAAAACTAATATTCCTTAAGGGCCAGAAAATATAACAACACTGAGTATGAACTACGGGGCTACATTTTACGGCCGTCACACAAGCATTTAACACCTGCTGTTGTAAAGTAAATATATCTTGAAAGTGGGAGATCCAAGCCTACGCATTGTGGTGTGGAAAATAAGGAGTAAAATGCACTGATATGATTGTATCATTCGCCGAGGAGTAACGGTATCATTTGGTAAAACATAATCTTAAATGAACAGCTCATCTTGACCAATATGAAAAATTGTCTGCATTAACGAAATATTATCGTCACTATATAATACCTTTATATGGGCATCATTGTCTACCGTAACATTTAGAATGTAAATATATACCTATTTCTAGGAACCTACGACTGGTTATGCCGACATTTATCAGTGATTGAATCAGGTAGGATAGTAAACAAAATGCAAACAAAAAACGGATTGTCTAGATGTGCTATACATACGTATACTTGTATTGCTTCAGGGATTGCTGTTGACTTTTGTGAAACATCTCCTGTCTGACGTCCATTCTTTTTGTGTACGTCATTGCCAAACATGTGCCGACCGCTGTAATAATTTAGGATGAAATGTAACCAGTCGCCGGTAATGGTAATTTATATTAATATTTCAGATATGGAAAATACGTGGATATGCTACGTGTCTTTTTTTATTTATCATGATATTGTGTAGGTTTGAAACTTTGTGATAAATTGGGCATTCGGGCCTATGGGGCAAATGCTCTATTTATCACAATGGTTTCAAAATATAACTCTTACAGAGGCGTCGAAATGCGTCAATAGGAAAGTAAATTCTTAAAGGAATATTGGACATTGGTTGAACTGGGAAGATACTCATGAATATTAAATATGCTTTTGAGTCTGCAACAATTTACAACAGTGTTTCGATGAAAATCTTAGTTTAAACGTATTTTATTTCTCATATTTTACAGTAGTACATACTCGTATATGCATTTTATAAATGACCAAAATTTGATATATAAGTCAATGGGTTGGATCACAAATTTTGGCAACATTAGAAAGGTCCTCCCAATTTATTGATATATTATGACATTGATACATTTTAGCCCTTGATATTATGTTTGATGACAACTGACTCTTTCATTTCTGAATATTAGATAAAAGAACATGTATGAGTCATATAGGAAACACCGCATAGAAAACACACAACCGCCCAAAAAGCACCACGACGACAAACAGCAAATGTACATGTATATAAAAAACAAAGAGACGCGCAGACATAACAAACAAACAATAGGGGGAAGATGGAAGTACCGCAATCAGTTTCTTCTAGTTAATGGTTCTCTTTTTCAATTTTATCTTAATTTCTGTAAACCTTATATACAGTAGACGGGGGTTTTAACACATTAGCATTAACACTTGTCACTGTTTTATTGTTATGATTATTTAAAAGCACACCTTGTGATGATTTTTATTTCAGATTTGACAATTTACTAGGCATGTCATCAAAAGCCAGGCTATCATTAAGAAACTTATGTTTGTTTTAAAATGCGAACAGTGTAGGCAAGAACAGTCGACATGCATTTACACGGTACAGTAGTTACCAGGATTCTATATCAAATTACGAGGTTAGTAGTATGTTTCATATTGTGTTTTGTGACATATTGGTACGCATATACCATCGACGAACCTTTTATATATCAGATAAATGGCATGCCTACTCTGCAACGTCAAAGACATGTTTGGTTCAGGGTTTGTGCGGCAGTCTTGCACTTTTAGTTTCATAATCCTGCGTAGGGGCTATAATGTCCAAGGCGATATGTGTCTACACCAATCAATCTTAATATTGCATGTGATGGAACAGAGTATATACCATTTATACAATCAGTGTAGACCAAGATCAATGTATTGTTAACAAACTTTGTAAAATTATTGGACATACCTATTTTCTGACTTGTTAGGTTTATAATTCAATATTCTTCGCTCGGGCGACTGTGTGTTTTGTATGTGGTGTTTCATGCACGAATCATACATTTACTAATGGTATTTCATACATCAAATTTCGTAACAATAACAGCAAGTGACACCACTGTAAAACATTCTAAATCGAAAGGAATGTCATAACAGACACCGGCGTTTTACATAAGAACCTTCCACGAGGATAAAGTCGCTATTAAGCTGGGCGTTTTATGATATCACAAAATCTTTATTCTCAGACTGCATCATGATAGCTTACTATCCCCCGTGTCTCTTTAATTACATATAGTTTGATATCGTTTGGGTTTATACAGACGCCGTGTCTGCGTCTTAGTTCATTGATAGCGCATTCAGATGAATTATGTTAGTTGAGAAAACGTAAGAGTACAAATGATGCATATCCTTAGTTAATACTTTCAATAATAAGCAGTGCGTTCTCTCTGTTGCGATTCTTTCTTCCAAACAAGTATGCCATGTTTGCTTGAATTATATTGATACCTAATTGTTTAATACAATTATGCAGATAGAACTCGCAAACAATAGTTACATTATTAAAACATTGAGACCACAAACTTGCCAATTCATAACAATAGTATCACCATTTTGATCGACTTTGATTTAGTAACCAAATTAGTGCATATTTATTAGATAAAATTAATAAGTTTAATGTTAAGCTGTACTGCTGTATATGTCCCAATAAAATGATGCATTGCATAACAGGCCCAACTCTTCATTTAGTTTTGGCGTGAACATACCAAATATGCCCGGAAACCTAGGCAGTCAGATTCTGATTTTAATGGGGAAGGGGTATAATATCTATAATTATTTGTTAACATCAGTCAGCCATTGAATGGAAAAGCAGAAAAGTCAAGCAGGCAAAGCAACAAACAAGACGCAACCACCACCAAAACACCGATAGATAGCATGACACACACACACACGCACACGGACGCACGCACGGACGGACGGACGGACGGACGGACGGACGGACGCACGCACGCACGCACGCACGCACGCACGCACGCACGCACGCACGCACACACACACACACACACACACACACACACACACACACACACACACACACACACACACACACACACACACACACACACACACACACACACACACACACACACACACACACACACACACACACACACACACACACACACACACACACACACACACACACGAGTACTTATACATACATCAAATCCACGCCCCACATACTATGTCTTTGCTCTTCTCTATCATCTGTCCTAGTAATATTTTACTGTACATCGGTTAGTTCATATTGTAAAGTGACATGAATATATGTTTGATTAATGACCGATATTAACCACATGACAAACACATTACACTACCAGTTATCTGTCTGTCCGTCCGTCTGTTTGTCTGTCAAAAACTTGTGTCGCGCGTATCTCTAAAACAAGTTGGGCTAGAGTCACCAAACGTCACAGGAATGTTCACCAGCATGAGTTGTTGTGCACCTGGTTTTTTTTTAATTGTCTCCCTTGATAACTTATTGGCCCTGAAGACTTAAAATTAGAACAACTTTGTGTCGCGCGTATCTCAGAAACCACTAGTACTACAGTCACCAAACTTCCTAGGAATGTTCACCAGCATAAGTTGTTGTGCGCCTATGTTTTTTGAATTGTCTCCCACTGATAATTGTTGAGTTATTGCCCCCTGCTATGAACACTTAAATCCATACAAACTTTGTGTCACGCTTATCTCTAAAACCAGTAGGGCTAGAGTCACTAAACTTCACAGGATTTTTCACGAGCATGAGTTGTTTTGCAGTTGGGGTTTTGAATTGTCTCCCTGTTAACTTTGGAGTTACTGCCCCCTGATGACTTAAAATTAGACAAACTTTACTTAGTGCCTTGAATATCTCTGAAACCACTAATGCTACAGTCCCCAAACTTCTTTGGGATGTTCACCAGCATGAGTTGTTGTGCACTTGGGATTTTTTAATTGTTTCCCCCTGATTATTTTGGAGTGATTGCCCCTGATATGATTACTTAAAATTAGAGAAACTTTGTGTCATGCATATCTTTAAAACCACTAGGGCTAGAGTCACCAAACTTCACAGGAATGTTGACCATCATGAGTTGTTATACACATTGGTGTTTTACATTGACTCTCCTGATAATTGTAGAGTTATTACCCCTAATATGATAACTTAAAATTAGAGAAACTTTGTGCTGCACGTATCTCTGAAACCAGTAGGGCTAGAGTCACCAAACTTCACAGGAATGTTCACCAGCATGAGTTGTTGTGCATATGGGGGTTTAATTGTTTACCCTGATAACTTTGGAGTTACTGCCCCTCATGACTTAAAATAAGAGAAACTGTACTTTGTGTCACATGTATCTCTGAAACCACTAGCACTAGTGTCACCAAACTTTATAGGAATGTTGACCAGCATGTGTTTCTGTGTACCTGTTTGTTTTTAATTGTATGCCCTGACAACGTGGAGTTATTGCCCCTGATGACTTAAAAATTAGACCCTGATAAGTTTGGAGTTACAGACATTACACCTGTGTATTTGAAAGAAGATGGGAGGGGAGACATCTGTTTTTGTGACAAAAGCAAACCTCTAGTTTATGATTATGATTACCATTACAGATCAATTCAATGGCAATTTTGAGAAACCGGCAATATTTACTATTTGTTGATAAGCTGTCAGGACCTACATCCGAGTGATATCTCCTGCCTGACTTCCATTCTATGTTTATTGGACAAATTACTGCATTTACCACTATCTTTGATAAACAATAATTTGGTGTCTATAATATCCAACAGCACTGTGATGATCAACCTCGTTGTGAGTACTTAGGTCAAATTCGGATCTGGTGCAATTTGGACTCCGTCATTTCTTGCAGTTAATACTTTACATAATGAATATTCATGTATGGCATAACAAACGTTATAAAAATCAACCATTATCCCGCCAAAAGCTATTTTAGTCGCATTTGCAAACGATTTTGGATCCAGATGAGACGCTGAGTTACTCAGCTCTCGTCAGGATTCGAGCTGGTTGATACTTGGTCATTACATGTATTTTCTTTAAACCTTCTGCCATCTTAATATCTTTATCCTATCTGAAGTAGTCTAAATTGCACCAGTTCCAAAAGTGGAAAACAGTCAAACAAGGAGAGCCACACACAAAAGGCCACGGGACCAAACATCACAAAACAAGAAACATCACAATTACGAGTACCGCCTCGGAACGGTCAGTAGCCCAAAACGGTTACTAGGGGCTTAAACCAGGTTTGTTGGTATCCAACCTAACGTTTATCCAACCTTCATCCAAGTTAAAATTAACCCCCCAGACAACATCACAACATGAGTAACGATGTCAAAATCAAGCCTGGGCACATATTACTGGAGTTCACAACTTCAGCTTTAAAGTGCCATATTAATAAGGGGGCATTTGGACCTGTTATAAATTGTAGAGTCGAAACTATTATAAGATAATCAAATAGAGCGAACACTGATAGGTAATGATAATGATGTTGCTGAACACGCTAAACCCTTCTTTATCGAAAGTTTGAATCAAGAGTGTTTTTTACGGCAATATACAATACATATTATGTTATGCTAAGCACTATCGGGGTATCACTAATTTGCATACTCATAAAACGCCATAAATGGTTCAATAATTAGACTAATGCCTTAACGGTAAGATAAAACCTATATTGGCAGCTTGGATTATAATATTAATTTGAACTGTTCTAGAGTTTCTTGTCGAAATACACAAACTCAATTGTAGTATCCGTTAACAAGTGTTAAGTGAATAGTAAATGAAAAGGTTGCAAACAAGACGAAAACACCACCAACACACTGATAGAAAACAAATGACCAACACAACCACGCGTGCATACACACGTACATACACGTGTACATTCGCGCGCACGCACGCACGCACGTACGCACGAAGGCACATACACACAATAGATGAACAATTTAAACATAAACCAAACACGCATGTACAAAGAAACAAACAAACATAAAAGCAAGGGTGACAAAGAGAATTCCGTCTTAGAACGGTCGCTGGCACAACCGCCACTAGAGTTTAAACCTGTTTACGAACGTCCTAACCTCACACTAATCTCAGTCACCATAGTTAAGCAAACCGTGTAAATAAAGATGTTCCCATCGAACTTCCCCACAGCATAGAAGACGATCAACACAGAGCAATATTGTAAAACATAGTATAAAACATTCGTAAAATCCGTCAAATATGTACTCAATTACTTTCATGAAGGCAGAGCAAATGTTTCTAACACTTTTCTTAAATAATCAGTGGCATGGCGTTCAGTGCAATTGATGACATTTACCTGATAACAACTGGATATAATATTATTAGATATACCTTTGTAAATTGCATATAACGTCACACGTATATTTGTTACAGACAACAACCAAATAGATTGGTAATCTGAATTGTATTTCATATAGGTGTTGTTCTATTATTCAAGCATAAAACGCATAAAACGCTGGAATACAATTACGGAAATCAGTTATAAGTTTACCTTAAACCAGAAATGAATATTTCAGTGGCATTTTAATACAAAGTAGATAGCCGCTGGAAATGTGCCTCTGAATAATGTTCTTACATTATTACACTTGTAAGTAAAACTGGGACTTTCGGACAGATTTATTGCACGGAGAAATAGAAAATGACATTTTTACTGTAAGCCTTTGGGACTGAAAGGAGTATAGTTCTGCAGACAAATTACTAAAACTGAAGAAAATATGCAATACGCAAGATGTAACACCGTAGGTAATGTATTCATTTAATCAACACATTTTCGTCTGCAGGTTGCATTAAAAAATACATATATAAGCTTGAACACTACAACGCACTAACTACACTCATCTCTATTTATATTTCGACGGAATCGAAATATTATTTGATCGCATTGATTTGTTCTCTATTACATTATAAACATTAGAAATTTGCTTAACCCTTACCTCACTATAAAAGACAATTCCGGCCAAATTTTGGTTATGGTGAAACTTTAGCTACTTCCGATCCAGTCAGTGTTTTGGGAAACTATTGATCAAATATCATTATACAAGCCCTTCCTTCAGAATATATTGAGTCAGGCAGCTTGAATATTGACGAGACGCCGCGTTACTGTTCGGAAATACAACCTATGTTAAGGAAAGCGTGTTAAAGATAAACGTCTTTATTTAGATATATAACACGGACATTTTATTTGCTAAAATGTTGGACTGACATTTGCAAACAGCCACAATTCGGATTAACCCATTCCCTCCTACTGATGCCTTTGTAAAAGACAATGTCTGAAACCATTTTGACAGATAGGGCAAATGCTCTATTTATTACTATGGTTTACAAACTACACAATTCTATATGTTCCTTTTCTGTAGTACAACAGTAAATGTTCCCTTTCGATAGATTCATTTAAAGAGGTTTGACCCAAAAATAGTCTAGAAGGGAATGGGTTATGAAGTTGCAAGAGTACTGCTTATCATTTCAAACAGTTTCAGGAAAGTGTACATATGACATCACATGAGCTCTTCATTCACCAGTGGAATGTAATCTTTATCGTCATATTCAATATTTAAAAGGCTATATAAGTATATGAGTATAGGATAACAGATGTTACAGACAACATGTCATTATGTGTGTTACATGTAACTGTCCTTTTCAAAATACAGGACTTACAAACACTCTGCAGGCAAATGAGTGGTTAGCTATGCAAGCTGTTTGGATCCAGAAGCAACGCGATTGAGTACTTCGGCGTCTCATCAGGATCTAAATTGTTTGACTCCCTGTTTGAATTGTGGCAGACAACTTGTTATATCTTCATTTTTTTAAATGTTGTAAGTGAACAATTGTATAAAACTAATTTACTCGGCAGGCTAGATGTTTGCGTACTGGTCCATCAGAAAAAAATGATAACACCAAGTCAATCCGTCAGTAAAATACTAACACCAGGTCAATCCGTCAGAAAAATGTTAATACCACGTCAATCCGTCAGAAACATGTTAACACCAGGCCAATCCTTCAGAAATATGGTATACCAAGTCAATCCATCAAACAAATGTTAACACCAAGTCAAACCATCAGAAAAATGTAAATATCACGTCAATCCTTCAGAAATATCGAAACACCAGGTCAGTCTGTCAGAAAAATGTTATTACCAAGTCAATATATCAGAAACATGTTAACACCAGGTCAATCGGTAAAATGTTAATACCAAGTCAATCCATCAGAAAAATGTTAACACCAAGCTATTGTTTACTTACACTTAATGTATTGGCTAATCTAGGATTAACATGCAAAATAATTAAACCAGGTCATCCCTTTCTGAATATAAATTGAAAGCAATGTGCCAAAACGTATCACAGACGAATAGTATCTTCATGACAAGGGTTCACTCGTTTTTGAAGTTGTTTTAATGCGCTACGATGTAGATATGCATGCCGTAGTAATTCTATGTAGAATGGTACTTATTAATTGTAAGCGAAACGAATATTGGATGTTTACAAACCAGTCAGGGGTAACGATTGGAACACGGCGTTGGATCAATATCATAACGGCATTTCATTCGCTGGAAACAGTATGGCGGCCATAATTAGAATATCGCAAACAGTAAATATCTTATTAGATCCAAGATTAAACAACTACGCTTTAAGTAAAATCGTCATTTCACCACCAAACATTATGTTGTTACCACTAGTTAGAATCGCCTCTCCGAGACGATTCTGAAGAGTGGTCAAAACATA
Organism: Azorinus chamasolen; assembly: GCA_963576725.1. Lineage (NCBI taxonomy): Eukaryota > Metazoa > Mollusca > Bivalvia > Cardiida > Solecurtidae > Azorinus > Azorinus chamasolen. The sequence goes on from OY755239.1 coordinate 15,312,808, forward strand.
GGGTCTGGTGGTGAAATTAAGAAGTTTTTCTTGAAATTGTTTAATTTACGCATCTTATCTGAACCTCATGCAGCTGTCAAACATATTGCGTTTGAAACAGGTTTGTGCGATTCGAACGGCGTCTCATGAAGTGCGAGGTAAGTAGTTGTTCAACTCGGAAGTAAGTACACCTAACATAACCCTTTAACTGTTCTATATTCATTCCAAGTTTCAGTATCTACTGAATATTCATGGACAAAATGTTTATAATGAAATACGAAGTAAGTACACTTAACATAACCCTTTCACTGTTCTATATTCATTCCAAGTTTCAGTATCTACTGAATATTCATGGACAAAATGTTTATAATGAAATATTGAAGTCGGAACAGACTCAATAAATTCGAGTCTGCAATTTTCTCTTTTAGCATTTCTACTTTGACTTTCGAAGGATCTCCCACTTTCAGAATATATTTACTTCATAACATCAGGTGTTAATAAGTGCTTTGTGGCGGCCGAAAAAAGCCCGTACTTCTTTCCCAGTGTTGTTATCATTTCTAGTCCCTCCTCCCTCTAGTGTTGATGGTATACGTTTTGAAAATTGAATACTGCTTAAGCCAGTGCTAGGGAGCTAGAGTAGCGTTGCACTTTTATTTACTACTCATGAACAGACTGAACAAAACCGAGTCTGAAATTTTCTCTTTTTGCATTGCTACTTTTGCTTACGAAGGATCTCCCACTTTCAGAATATATTGTAGCAAGCTTAGAAACTAAGGACAGATCTATCCAATTCCATTTGCAAACAGAGCATACCCTGATCAGACGGCTTCTGTTAGTACAGTAGCCGTCTGATATGGGTATATTCTCTCTGCAAATAAGCGAACATGTGTTTATATGAGGGAAAGGATTAACATAAACTTAGATGTTTTGCAGATATCCATTTTATATCGGGAGTAAGGCAAATGTAAAGTGTTTGTATAATGTATAAATACATTTGCTGAAGACAGTCGCCAATCGCACGACTCCGTTTATAGTGTTACAGTGTATATTATTTAACGAGCTTTCTATACAACCTGTCACAGAAACAGAAACAAAAACAGGCAAATGAAATAACAGGTTAGAATACAAACATACACTAAGCTATTTGGAATAATACATACACCTGCTATCGGTTTAATAAAACGGGACCATCACGATAAGACACTCGACACTTACAAACAACGTTGAACCAGAGGAACCACTTCTTAATACGTGTTAATATGTCTGAAGTTCATAACTGAATTCACATATTAACTTTTACCCTGCTGTGAAAAAATAATGTATGTCCAAATTGTGATCTGGTGCAATATTGACTACATCAAATACGATCAAGAGTTTGAGGAACTGTTGAAGGAATGTCTAACAGCCTGGATCCTGATGAATAGCCAAGTGACTCGGCATCTCATCTGAATCCAAGGTGTTGGCAAATAGGAGGTAGGTCGCGTGAAGCGGGATAGATATCAGCCGGTTCTGAATCTAGTACATTTGTAATTCATCGTGTTAAACTATTGCAGACTAGGATTAAAGGCTAAGCATTGACGTTTCGTGACATAGGATAACACTGTTACAACTAGTTTTAACAATCATGTTTTGTAACTTACGTACTATTAAAAAGATGAATGAGATACAAATAGCGAACATTGCAAGTTATGTTCGATTTTCCTGACTGTTTTGGCCTGAGGTAAAGAGGATATTCATAAATGATCGCATGTTTAGAGAAAATAAATCAGAATATTATTGCCAAGTGCACTTATGTTCAAAAGAAAAACATTTCGTGTATTTGATTTGTGTTAACCTTAAATGTTTCGAAAGTAAGAAGTCGATTCGATAACATGCAATGACATGCTATGTTTCTGTATCATGGGTCACATTGATTAATATTCATCAACACACAACTGGATGTGCACTATATGTTTGCTAGGAACGATGCTGTGTGCCCTTTGGATGATAATTGGTACTTCTTAAACATGAAAATCAAACAGAAGATAATACATAAATGCCAACCGGAACAACAAAAACACAAATGAAGTTCACATTTCCAAACACATACATGCATATACATACAGCACACAAACACATACAGAGACATGTAGACACACTCAGACAGAAACAAAGACACACAGCTACAGCTGCATGAACACACATACACAGACTCGACCAAAGAAACAGGCAGACAGACAGACACGCGAACAGACTCGTGTGCACACAGGAGCATACACACACGTATGAACGCAAGCACACATCTGAAGGGTAGTTGCTGTTGTTGCACCGTATAACAGCATTATTTAAATATGTTTTCTGTGCATATTTCGCCAGTTTTGCGTAACAAAATAATTTCAGAATCAGAATATATGTGACTTAAAAATAGCTTTTTGCTGTTGTCTCGTTAAGTGGATCGCTAGCGAAAAAGGTTAACCGCTGTTTGTAAATGCCAGTCTTGACATGCTAAACATGAGAACAGTTAAGAGTTGAAGAGCTTATTATTTTGTCAAGGTAGTGAGACTCAATACAGTAAGATTATCTTTGCAATATTCCGGACACAACGTTATTAGTGTAATTATCTCCCTTAATAGAATATCGAAAAATTAATCAACTAATGGCGGCACGTTTGCGCTATTTTAAAACAAAAACAACATATTTCAGTTTTGCCAAATTTATGTTGACATAATTTGTTATAAATTTAGTGTATTATTGTACACTATGCAATTTAAAGGTAAATTCATTTAGAGCTGACATAAATACTTCATAAAGACCATCGTTTCCAACTCCGGGATATTAAATATATATGTATGCAATAAAACTACGTTTTACGACAGAAGAGCAGATGTAAGACAAGTGAGTGAAATAGGTAAACTTCGGCACGGTGACACTGAACAGGTCATGAGAAAATGCTGATGACGATATATGTTTACTGAAAAGTTTTTTATGGACAGATGCTCGCATTACAGTGCAGCGCATAGGTCCGACTCCACCACCAGCTAATTGCATGTTTTTATTTTTAAGAGTTTGTTCAAATAAAACGGAAGTCTATAAGTTTAGTGTTGAAGTGCTTAAATTGGATTGAAACTGAAGTGCTATAGGGAACAAGTCCGGATCTCCAGTGGTATTTATGTTGAATAACATATGAACGAGTCACCGTATAATTGTGACAGAAAAATGATCTAGGAAATTGGAGATGACATTTCTTATCACCAGCCTTCAGTACGGCAGATAATGACTTTTCCTGAAACCAAATTAGTGTTTCTCAGAAATCAATTTCAGAGACTGCCGAACGATATACATAAAACTCATCACTGAACCGTTCAAGCCCAGCAGTATAGACATGTTATACCTTTTGTATTACATGTAAGCGTTCATTCCGTTTCAAAGATAGTGTTTAAAGCGTAAAATAGCCCCGGTTATATATACAATCAGATATACACTGTTTTCGGCTTATTTATTTTTTGAAGTAAAGACTGAAGTTGACACTAAACCGTTGGACATGCGTTTGTGTGTTTCATCTTGCCGAACATATTACGCCTAACGTAGCAGATTCAACACAATAGATGTTTTACTTAGTATATATTAATATTGTGACCAAACATGTCCGTTATGGTATAACGCTTTCCAAGAGGTAACACGGGAAAGATAAAAGCAACCAAAGGCACTTGGTTAAAACGATCGTATATAACTATTATCTGATACCCCACATAGTTAATTCATCCAGCATCTTTATAGAAAATCACATTTCTCCAGCTCGGTATTTAAATTCGTGGCAGCAAATTACACGCTAGTACATTATTACTTTAAACTTTTAAATTATCATAATCACGTACGTGCACGTCACCAATTGTACGATGCAAATAAAGTATAGACATTGTGAATAGTATTATAGCCTTTTCAACTCTAGATACGCATGAACTGTCATTTGCCAATAGCGTATACCAAGAACAGAGGGCTTCTAGAGGAGCCCTGCAATCAGGGTTAGCATCGTTTGTCATTAACAATCCTCTAGAAAGCATTTCATACTAAGTTAATCCTGTAGTTAACACTTTCCCTGTTCTTTGTGTATTTCAAATTTCAATACCTATTGAATATTCATGGGCAAAATAAATATAATAAAAAGTGGAACATTGTAGCCATTTCAAATTCCATTAGCAAACAACAGAACCTGATCAGACGGCTCCTATTGATTTTGATAATAACACAGAATATAGAATCAGATTTATATTATACACTATGCAAACAGAGCATACCCTGCTCAGACGTCTCCTCCTATAGCAGCCGTCTGATCTGGGTATACTCTGTTTACACATGCGAAGATTGTGCGTTTATATGAAGGAAAGGGTTACAAGTACATGTATGACTCATGCAGGAAACACCGCATACAAAACACAACCGCCCAAACAGCACCACAACGACTAGCAAATGTACATGTATATAAAATACACAAAGAGACGCACCGACATAACAAACAAACACTAGGGGGAAGATGGTAGTACCGCCTTGGAACGATCAGTAACAAATCTTACTGGGGTTAAACCGGTTTAAGGGCACAGTTATTCCATCCCCACCCTAAAATACAAACAGTGTAAATAAACGTACCCCCTCTCTGACTTATCAACCGCGATGGCAAATAAAGTGCATGTAAAACGAAAACATTTAAGTGAAACAAACTGTATCCACCTATCGCTAGTGTACTCAATGATTGAGCTGCAATCAGAGTAACCGTAGAAAGGTAATAAAGGGGACGACAAAACGAGATACAAATATCCAACGACTTCCTTCCGTTTCCGGATTGATGAGGTCGCCTTCATAGAGGACTAAGCCGTTCTTGTCGGCGTACATGCGAAGAGGCCAGCGTGATTGCAAACTGTAAAAGGGTTAACAACAAGACATGCAGTATGTTGTAGTAATATAGGATCATATCCCTTTTCAATGGAAGTTTTAACGTAATGATTTAGAATTGAACTTTGAAGTTTCAGGCTTCGAAAGGTTAAAACCGTATGTAATGTTGCCATGTACGCTAAGGTTATATGACCCTCGAAGAGGAAGTGATCAGCCATTAGCATATTGACTAGCAGTAAGTGCAGGTCAGATATGCATATGGATGGGTTTTCCTGGTTCACTAAACTTGTATATAACCAGGGCTAAAATCTAATTAAAAGGGGGTGAGCTGGCTTGAGTTCGGGTTTAAAAGTCGGGGAAAATGCTACCAGATCTTATATCTCTAGGTTTGAGAAATAAAGATTATAGCCGAAGTTATGGCGCTGTTATAATAATATTGCTATATTACACATACACTGAACCAATGTTTACACACTTCGCTGTCTGCTGTATTAATTGTTCTATTTTCTGTATTAAAGAAATTTTGCGAAGAAATTACAATGACAAAATGTAGTGTAATACGTTTAATCTGCCGATGTACGGCAAAAATAAAAGTACAAAAAAGAGTCATGAAGGAAACACCACATACAGAACTAACAGCCGCCCGAACAGCAACACAAGGAAATACCAAATGTACATAACTATAAAAACACAAGAGACGCACAAAGACAAAACAAACATACAATAGGGGGAAGATGGAAGTACCGCCCTTGAACGGTCAGTGACAAAAGTCACTGAGGGGGGGGGGGGGTAAACCGTTTTTTGGGCGCCCAACCTCACACCTATTCCATCCCCACCGTAAAAGACAAACCCTCTCCGACTAATCTACAACAACCGCGATGGCAAATACAGTGGTAAAGTGTATGTATAAAGAAAACATTTAAGTGAACAAACTGTATTCACCTATCGCTAGTGTACTCAGTGATTGAGCTGCAAACAGAGTAACTGTAGAAAAGTAATAAAGGGTACGACAAAAACGAAATAGTACAGATATCCAACGTCCTCCTTCCGTTTCCGGATTTAAGAGGTCACTTTCATAGAGTACTAAACCTTTCTTGCCGGCGTACATGCAAAGAGGTGCGTGATTGCCAACTGTAAAATGGTTGACAACCAGACATGCAGTATGTTGTAGTACTATAGGATTATATCCCTTTTTAATGAATCCTTGTAACATATTTGATGAACAAAGTGAGCAAATCGGTATGTCCAATAATCTTACGAAAGGTACAAAAATGAGTCATGCAGGAAACACCACATACGGAACAAACAACCGCCCGAACAGCAACACAATGAAACAGCAAATGTACATAACTAAACAAACATCAAGAGACGCACAAAGACAAAACAAACATACAATAGGGGGACGATGGAAGTACCGCCCTTGAACGGTCAGTGACAAAAGTCACTGGGGGTTAAACCGGTTTTTGGGCGCCCAACCTCACACTTATTCCATCCCCACCCTAAAAGACAAACAAAGTAAATAAACGTATCCCCTCTCCGACTAATCTACAACAACTGCGATGGCAAATACAGTGGTAAAGTGCATGTATAACGAAAACATTTAAGTGCACAAACTGTATCCACCTATCGCTAGTGTACTCACGTTTGTAAATCACATCACCATAAACATTTAGGATGTGAAATACCGTGTCGCAGGAGCTCCTTGAGATTACATCTGTACTTGCCAATAAGTGAGAGATTTCGATAATAAAATTTAGAGAAAGTTTTTCTTAGTGTATCTATATCGTTGCATAAGCAGCTTTTCAGTTAAATTGTGATGAACAAGCTCTAGCAAAACGAATCAGTTGAGATATATCAGCCCCGTAAGATGGGGCACGAGGATCATCTCCGTCAAGATGAGAGAGATTTACAATATTAAAATCAAAATCAACTCTTGTGTCATATATTTTAGAAGAAATCATCCCATTGTCAATTTTAAGGTCTTGATCAAGAAAAGCTGCAAAAGTTTCGGCAGAGTCAGCTTTATTAAATTTGAGTACTTTTGGGTAAATTGTAGGAATCAGAGCATCAAAGAAAGGGTTATCTAAGTTAACAATATCATCCAAATATTGAGAAGTTTCATTGAATGCCTTTATAACATCATCTTGTGACTGTGGATGTAAACGTAACATGAAATCTCTCTCATAGCAGTACAAAAACGAATCGACTACCGGTAGTGCACAATTCGTACCCATAGGAATACCAATCACCTGACGGTATGTAGCATTCCCGTACCGTACACATATGTTATCCAGAAGAAAGGTTGGCGATTCACAAACTTCTGAGTAAATACTGAAAGGGGGTAATCTCCCGAGAGCAAAATTTGCAACACAAAAAGAGAAAATTGCAGACTCGGTTTTATTGAGTCTGTTCATGAACATTAATTGAATGTGCAACACTGGTGAAATATTTCATTTGCTCGTCAATAAAAAAAGCTTTATCAGCATTATATGCCAGAAATGATGTTTTTTCTCGGGCAAATACTTTCTGGTAATTTAAATTAGTAAGATTATCTTTAATTAAATCATGAGGAAGGATTGTGTACAAAATAGAAAATCGCATGTGCTTAAAGTGGATGCAAGAAACCTTTTGTTCTTAATGAAAAGATAGTAAAGTCAAGTACAAGACGCAACCACCACAGGAATATCGAAATGCAGCATGTCACACGCACACACGTACGCACGCACGCGCGCGCGCGCGCGCGCGCACACACACACACACACACACACACACACACACACACACACACACACACACACACACACACACACACACACACACACACACACACACACACACACACACACACACACACACACACACACACACACACACACACACACACACACACACACACACACACACACACACACACACACAGGGAATCCATTAAGTGCACGACAGGGAAAAGTAATACATGAGTCTGGTAAGCTCATCCCATTACTGAGTTTAAGAGTATACCATCATTTATTGATCAAACGAGATGGCATGTGAATAAGCCGAATGAAGGTCAAGCTGTTTCAAACGTACGCAAGACTGAAGTGAAGAAAAGCTAGAAATATTATTGGTAACTTGGACAGAAGACACAGAGTTCATCTCAAGAGATTTAAGTTCTATTAAAGGTATTTTAAGATTGTTCACGTGAACGAGATGGGAGGACACCTGTATTGTGTTCATCAACAAGTCCATACATTCGTATAGTTACAAAGGGCATCAAATTGTCGGTGAACACAATACCTACCACTAGGTGTAAGACATTAGATGATGTAAGAGGCGAATGAGAGTACATTATGCCACTTGCATTACCTGCAAAAGAATGATAACAACATGAATTAAGTGTACGGGGAGACTTTTTACGGCCACCACACGGCACAAGCAATACTGTTGTGATAACAAAAGTACATAAAAGTATGAGTCATACAGGAAACACCGTTTGTAGATAACATCACCATAAACCTCTGGGTGACCATAAACGTCTGGGTGAGAAATGCCTTGTTGCAGTAACGTCCGTATATAACAATTATATTTACTAATGAGTGGTAAAATTTAGAAAACGTTTTCCGAGGTTTATGATATATGTAACCTTGCTTAAGAAGTTTATCAGTTATAACTAACGTACGACTCTTTAAAATCTTCCAGCAAAGAACAGGCTCGGGCAAACCGAATAAGTTGAGAAATATAAACCCCATAAGATGTAGAACGGGACACATCTCCATCTAGAAAAGGATAATTAACAAGTTTAAAATTTAAATCTTCCCTTTTATCGTATTATATATTTTGGACGAAGCCTTATCGTTTGTGATGAAAAGATTCAAATCTAAAAAGGAAGCCATAATGAAAAAGTAGTAAAGTCAAGCAGGAAAAGCCACACACAAAACGCCACTATCACCAAAACACATACAGAAAGCATAGCAATATATACTCATACACACACACATACAGTAGAAAGTCACATACAAGACGCAATCACCACCAACACATACATTGACAGCATGTAACATTCACACAACCAAACACACGCAAACACACGAGAAGAACACAGAACACATCAACAAATACACGAGCACCAGCGACAAACATGAACAAAACACAAGCACAACGACACAAGACAAACAAAAGTAAGGGTGACAAAGAGAGAACCGCCTTGGCACGGTCAGTAGCAAAATCACCACTGGGGTTTTAAACCGGTTTACGGACGTCCTAACCTCACACTTATCTCAAAGTCACCCTAGCTAAACAAACATTGTAAATAAAGGTATCCCCGCCGGACTTCCCCACAACATAGAAGACAGTAATCACAGTACAAAATGTAAAACACAGCATAACAACTGTGAAAGTCCGTCAAATATGTACTCAATGACTTTGCTGAAGACAGAGTAACTGCAGGGAAGCCGTTAAGGGCACGACAGAGACAAGATAATACATGAGTCTGGTAAGCTCATCCCATTTCTGGGTTTAAGAGTATACCATCATAGAGTACTACCCTCGGCCTGTCATCGTGCGAGCAAAGAGGAAAGCGTAGCGACCGACTGTAAAGGGGTCGATAACCAAACATGCAGTGTGTTGCAATATAATAGGGTCATAACCTTTCTTCCTAAAAGTTTTAATGCGTTTAATAAACAAATCTGAAAACGCATATGACCATGAATTTTCCTAAGTTTGTAGAAAACATCACCATAGAAATCTGGATGAGAAATACCTTGTTGCAGTAACGTCCGTAAATTGCAGTTATATTAACTAATGAGGGGTAAATTTTGATAATAGAATTTTGAAAAAGCTTTCCGAATTTTATGATATCTGTAGCCTTGCTTAAGAAGTTTATGAGTTATAACTAAATTACGACTATTAAAATCTACTAGCAAAGAACAAGCTCGGGCAAATCGAATAAGTTGTGAAATGTAAACCCCATAAGATGCAGACCGGGGAACATCTCCATCTAGAGAAGGATAATTAACAATTTTAAAATCGAAATCTTCCCTTTTATCGTATATTTTAGACGAAACTTTATCATTAGTGATGGAAAGATTCAAATCTAAAAAGGAAGCCTGAATGGCAGATAAGTTCGCTTTGTTTAAAGTAAGCTCTTTTGGGTAAATAGAAGAAACCATATTTTCAAAATAAGGATTATCCAAATTCAAAATATCGTCTAAATACCTAGGCGTTTTATTAAAAGCACTAGCAATGTCAGATTGTGTACAAGATTTTAAACTATGCATGAAATCATTCTCATAGCAATATAAAAACAAAACTGCAACAAGAGAGGAAAATTCGGGGTCATATCCATTTTCATGATTTGTTTATAAAACGCATTAAAACATTTAAAAAGAAAGGTTATGATCCTATTATATTGCAATGCACTGCATGTTTGGTTATCGACCCTTTTACAGTCGGTAGCTACGCTTCCCTCTTTGCCTGCGCGATGACAGGCCGAGGGTAGTACTATATGATGGTATACTCTTAAACTTGGATACAGGATGAGCTTACCAGACTCATGTATTACTTTTTCCCTGTCGTGCCCTTAACGGCTTACCTGCAGGTGCTCTGACTTCAGCAAAGTCATTGAGTACATATTTGACGGATTGTCACAGTTATTATGCTATGTTTTACATGTTGTCCTGTGTTCACCGTCGTCTATGTTGTGGGTAAGTCCAGCGGGGATACCTTTATTTACAATATTTGTAAAGCTAGGGTGACTTTGAGAGAAGTGTGAGGTTAGGACGTCCGTAAACCGGTTTAAACCCCCAGTGGTGTTTTTGCTACTGACCGTGCCAAGGCGGTACTCTCTTTGTCACCCTTCCTTTTGTTTGCCTTGCGTCTTTGTGCTTGTGATTTGTTCATGTGTGGAACGTTTGTCCCTGGTTCTTGTGTGTCTTTTGGTGTTTTCTGTGTTCATTTCGTGTGTGTGTGTGTGTGTGTGTGCGTTTGGGTGTGTGGTTGTGTGTGTGTGTGTGTGTGTCATGCTGTCTATCGGTGTTTTGGTGGTGGTTGCGTCTTGCATGTGGCTTTGCCTGCTTGACTTTACTACTTTTCCATTGACGATATAAGGTATCCCCATAACGCCCAAATATATTATCTAAAAGAAATGTTAAAGATCTACAAACATCAAGGCAAGTCCACATTGTGTAATTTTCAACTTCAGAATTCGAAAAGAATAATGTCAGATTGATTCGCTTTGTTTAACAGACAGATCGTTTGGGTAAATTGAAGAAATCATAGTTTCAAAATAAGGATTATCAAAATTCAAAATATCGTCTAAATACCTTGAAGTTTTATTAAAAGCATTAACTATATCGACCAGTGTAGCAGGTTTAAGCTAAGCATAAAATCCCTCTCATAGCAATACAAAAACAAATCTGCAACAAGAGTGGCACAATTTGTACCCACGGGTATACCAACAACTTGACGATATAAGGTATCCCCATAACGCACAAATATATTATCTAAAAGAAAGGTAGGATATCTACAAACATCAGGGCAAGTACACATTGTGTAATGTTCAACCTCTGAATTCGAAAAGAATGAACGTTGAACATTACAAACAAGGAACATTGAATTTACTCTGGCAAAGGTTTTTTCTATTACTTTAATAAGTTTATCCTTTATAAGATGATGAGGTAGAGTAGTATAGAGTGTAGAAAAATCATAAGAGCTCAGTGAAGAAATGTTAAACTGTTCATTTTCAAGTTTAGTTAAAACATCATTTGAATTTTTTATGGACCAAAACACATTAATACCAGATTTTTCATATAGTTTATCACAGTAACGTTTTACATGTTCTTTGATGGTAGTAAGACAAGACGTCAAAGGTTTAGATATTTTAGTAGTAGTACAACAACTATAGTTGGCAATAAAACGCGCCTTATAAGGGTTTTTATATAGTTTCGGAATCCAGTACAAAGTAGAAAGTTGATGTTGTTTTATGTTCGGACCAGACTTTAAAGTATTACACATTTTTACATGTTCCGAGACTATATCTTTTTCAGGTGTTTGAATTGTAATATAAGTTTGTGAACCAGTTAGCTCCTTCTTTAAAACATCAACATGTAACAATCTTCAAATAAGAATTACATTATTTGATGCCTTGTCAGCAGGAGCAGGAACATAATTTGAAAGAAATGTTCTTCTTCAAATAGCGAAATGTAAACTCCAGATCGAGGTGATAAAAGCTAGTAATTTGAGTATTTGCTTGAAGATTTTAACAGACGTAATTTAGTTATAACTGATAAACTTCTTAAGCAAGGTTACAGATATCACAAACTTCGGAAAACCTTTTCTAAATTTTATTATCGAAATTTACCTCTCATTAGTAAATATAATTGCAATCTACGGACGTTACTGCGACAAGGCATTTCTCAACCAGAATTTTATTGGGATGTTATCTACAAACTTAGGAAAATTCGGGGTCATATCCATTTTCATGATTTGTTTATAAAACGCATTAAAAATTTAAAAAGAAAGGTTATGATCCTATTATATTGCAACACACTGCATGTTTGGTTATCGATCCTTTTACAGTCGGTAGCTACGCTTCCCTCTTTGCTTGCGCGATGACAGGCCGAGGGTAGTACTCTATGATGGTATACTCTTAAACTTGGATACAGGAGGAGCTTACCAGACTCATGTATTATTTTTTCCCTGTCGTGCCCTTAACGGCTTACCTGCAGGTGCTCTGACTTCAGCAAAGCCATTGAGTACATATTTGACGGATTGTCACAGTTATTATGCTATGTTTTACATGTTGTCCTGTGTTCACCGTCGTCTATGTTGTGGGTAAGTCCAGCGGGGATACCTTTATTTACAATATTTGTAAAGCTAGGGTGACTTTGAGAGAAGTGTGAGGTTAGGACGTCCGTAAACCGGTTTAAACCCCCAGTGGTGTTTTTGCTGCTGACCGTGCCAAGGCGGTACTCTCTTTGTCACCCTTCCTTTTGTTTGCCTTGCGTCTTTGTGCTTGTGGTTTGTTCATGTTGTGGAACGTTTGTCCCTGTTTCTTGTGTGTCTCTTGGTGTTTTCTGTGTTCATTTCGATGTGTGTGTGTGCGTGTGCGTTTGGGTGTGTGGTTGTGTGTGTGTGTGTGTCATGCTGTCTATCGGTGTTTTGGTGGTGGTTGCGTCTTGCATGTGGCTTTGCCTGCTTGACTTTACTACTTTTCCAATTGTAAAAAGCAATACGCGTATCAATAATATCAAAAATACATTTCTTCCAATCCGAAAGGGCTTTAACATCAGCATGTTCTCGTCGACACCATTTGATGCAGAGTTCTTGAATAGCATCCGCAATATGAGTTCGACAAGCGTCAAAATCAATCAGAGAAGGTAATCTATATTTAGGTCCTTTAGTTAGGAGGGCCCTGAGACGTTCATCTATAATGCTATCAAAATTACCAGTAATGACATGGCCAACTGGTTTATAGCAAAAGCTTGACATTCTACAATCTCAAGAAGTAGGGATATTGGCATCAATATTTAGGTCAGAGACAATTTTATTGTAGTCAAAAATAACATTCCTAATAGGTTTAATATATTTATAACACATGATAGGTGATTCAGAGTTGATGAAATATTTGGGAATAATATAAAAAAAAAAGTAAAGTACCTAGTTATAGTCTACTTTCAGTCCGAATGACCGCTCAGCCGACTGTACATTTACTCCCCTGGTCATTGAGTCATTGGCCTACAATATTGAGCACTGCTAACATATGGCGCAATCATGCAGCCGCAGTACCGGCGAGTGACCCTCACAGGTACCCATTTTAACCCCTGGGTGGAGAGGATGTGCGGGTGGGAGACACGGAAAAGCGTCTCTGAAATTTCCGGGAGGGACCGGGAATAATATCGATTACATTCTTATCACGAAATATACTTTGAATATCAATAAAATCGATACCTTTATTTAGGAATTGAAGTTACAGGAAATGCCTTTTATGTACAGATGCTTTATCAATACGAGGACGAAATCATGCTATGTGTAACTTTGTATAAGCGAGGCAGTATTAATTAACCGATTTGTACGCATATAGATTTTATCAGCCTCTTCGTCTATGGACTTGAGACAAGAAAAAGATAAAGACGATCAACAAAATAACATAGCATGTTTGCCAGTTTGTTTAAGAATGGTATGTAAATTATGAATAGATATATTGCGACGTAATTTAAGCTTAATATTACCATTTCTACGTCTACCATGTGATCTACTTTTACGTTTTCGAATAGAAAATATAGAGAACATATCGATGCTAGCATCTTTAGAAATATCGCCACTTTGTTATCATTTAGGCCCAAAATAAAGGGTGTTTGTAATTCTCTACGAGCTATAGATTTAAAATTGCTTGTAGTATTAGAACCATAATGAATTTGTTCTACTGGTTGAACCGAAACAATTTTGAAAGAACGTCCTGTATGACGAAAACGCTGATAAAAGTACAAAAATGAGTAATGCAGGAAGCACCACATACAGAACAAACAGCCACCTGAACAGCAACACAAGAAAACAACAAATGTACATAACTATAAAAACATCAAGTTTGTTTAAGACTTCTGAAGAGTTCTTAATAGACCAGAAGAGATTTTTTCCAGAAATTTCATAATTCTTATCACAATAGAATTTTACATGTTCTTTTATCTTCGTAATAATAACCAAATTTTTCGATGCCTTATCAGCAGGAACAAAAACGTATTTTGAATGAAAATCCTGTAAACCCTTTTTAAGATGTCTAAAAGAAATTCTAGGTTTAGGTGGAAGAAGGTGTTCATTAGAGCTATAAAATGAAATGTGTTTGTCAATTATATCAAAAATTAGTCATGTTTTCTTCGACACCATTTAATACTAAAATCTGACCTCGACAAGAGTTAAAATATATCAAGGATGGTATTCTACATTTGGGACCTTTATTCAGAAGAGAATAATTGTCTCGAAATTACCATTGATCACATGACCGGCTAGAGAGTAACAGTTTGAGGCGGCGCAATCTCAATTATCAGGAATATTATCATTAATATTAAGGTCGGTTACAATTTTATTATACAATGTAGTTGAAAATTGTATTTCTGATGGGTGTGTTATATTTGTAGCAAATTATAAGTGATTCTGTATTTTTAAAGCATTTAGGAATAGTGTCAATTACATTTTTGTCTCTAAATATACTTAGATGTCAATAAAATATAAAATCAATACCTTTATTTATAAAAGGAATTTTCATAAATAATCTTTGGTATTCAGATAATTTGTCAATGTGCGGGCTGAGAACGTGTAGAGTAAAGCTTTGTATCAAACTAGCCGTTCCTATGTGAGGATCTGATCTAAAAATGATTGTATCGGCTTGCTCATAATTTTCAGTTAATGAAGATATTGATGATGAGGAAAGTCTAGAAAGCATGGCATGTTTACCAGAAGTTAGACGTAAGGTAGGTAGATAAAACATAGTCACCTCATACGATATTTTCGTTTAATATTACCATTTTTACGAATGTCATGTGATCGAGATTTGCGTTACCTTATAGAAAACAATATCTATATCAGGATCTTTTGAAATATTTACAGTCTGATAAATATTACCATTTCAGCCATCAGGAAACGGTGTTTGCAATTTCTTAATCCAATTTTAATTCAGATATAAATCTAGCTTTCGATTTAAAACTGCTAGTAGCATCCTTATCTTATAATAAATGCTCTACGGGTTGGATTAAAACATCTTTAAAAGAATTGCCAGACTTCCTAAACTCATTGTACAAAAAATTGATTAAGGTTTCGATATTTATAAGCGTGCTCCTGGAATCGGGTCTTCAAAGCACGGCCTGTTTGCCCCACATAATGTACGCTCGTATACCGCAACATAGCGCGTTTCAAGTTAAAACATAAAAAACGTTAGCAGTATAACAATCAACGTCTGAGTTTATCTTGGCATTAAATGTTCTGCCATTAACTGTTGATTTTATAGTAGAAGTTCAAGAAATGTATGCACATCTTAGCATAGCACTTTTGGATAATTGGATACACTGTCGGTACATTGTAAATACATGTATTGATCGAAAGAGATGGTATGTGAAAAGATGATGCCGACTGAAGGTTAAGTAGTTTTAAACGTATGTAAGGTTGAAGTGAAGATATATTAGAAATAGTTTGGGTACTTGTACAAACGACATAGGGTGCTTATTTATAGATTTCAGTTCTATCAAAGGTATTCTAAATGTATTCATATGGAAAAGTGATGGAGGGGCACCTGTATTGTGTTCACCAACAAGTCAATACATTAGTGTAGCTACCAAGTGCATCATATCACTGGTGAACACAACACCTACCACGAGGTGCAGGGCAAACTAATGATGATGTAAGAGGCTATTTTACTAATAATGATGTAAGAAGCCATTTTACGAATTTAATAACATGTGACAAGTGCATAGTTCTTACGTATTTCAATTATTAAATTTCGAATACGCTTGCTGATTGAGATCAAACGTTCTACAGATTGGTACGCCCGTATGTGGATCCTAAATGTTTCAGTGTATTCCGCAGTGTATTGGGTGAATGTTGTGGTAGCTTGTTGAACCCATTGAATGCAACACATTACTGCACTGTATGGACCCTACTAATACAGAATGATAGGCGATTACAAAATCAGTATTGAAAAGGGTTACTCTTTAAATATAAATTTAGTTCCGGGAAATTGAACATCAGTTTTACCGTAGCAGGTAATAATTGTTAATCTTTTCAACGCTGAATTTTCAGAGTGAACCAGTTCATAATTGTTTGTTTGTAGAGTCCGTACAGTATGAAAGGGTACAATTTGTGGTAGTATTTTGAATGACAAATGGTACAGGCCTCGATCAGATAGTTTCTATAGAAACCTTCTGATATGGGGCTACACTGTTTGCAAACGACAGTGCAGTGCATTGTGTCCCGCGATCAATGGGTAACACTGTATCAAATTATCAACGAGAAAATATAAGATGTAGATGCTGCCTTACAAAGTTTCTTTAAACGACAGTCAACATTTTCTCTTCACGGATATGTCATGTTTTCTACTATAGATGGGTGGTATATTGGTCCAGAAAAGTAAGCCTGTTACGCACCAGCGTGCTGTTTTCCTGTGAGAATCATAGCTTATAGTCCCGAGTTCGATATACTCCAGGTAAGCTGAATTAATAATTCTTCTGCATCACCTTTTGGGCATTAACTATAGGACTGTGTATCTACCAACAGCCAATATTCCGACAAAACACATAACTTCATATTGTATAGTAAAAGGAAATTATTTTAAGAAAGTTTTGTAGACAATGCCTTTATCCAAGTGTGTTGTATATAGTGTTATATGCATATAGTGTTATGTGAAACATTCCGATATGTAAGTTGTTTTGTTTAATTCAATCAAAAATAAAACGCATTATGCAGCTTGAATTTTATTGGTGGATATTGAAGTTAATGAAAAACCATTTATATTATGATTGATAAATAAATGGTTTGGCAAAAAATGGCACTGCAAAAGGGAAACAACATTGCTTTACTTTCGGAAATATGTCATGCGAGGATTAAAAGTGTAACTAACGTGTTATCGTGTTCGAGAATAGTTTAAGACATGGTGACGTTTAATTATTAAGATATTGCATACTAGAATAATTTCAGAGAAATCCGTTACCTCGTGGATATCGATGTAAGAAATAATAGTTTTGTAGACAATGCCTTTATCCAAGTGTGTTGTATATAGTGTTATATGCATATAGTGTTATGTGAAACATTCCGATATGTAAGTTGTTTTGTTTAATTCAATCAAAAATAAAACGCATTATGCAGCTTGAATTTTATTGGTGGATATTGAAGTTAATGAAAAACCATTTATATTATGATTGATAAATAAATGGTTTGGCAAAAAATGGCACTGCAAAAGGGAAACAACATTGCTTTACTTTCGGAAATATGTCATGCGAGGATTAAAAGTGTAACTAACGTGTTATCGTGTTCGAGAATAGTTTAAGACATGGTGACGTTTAATTATTAAGATATTGCATACTAGAATAATTTCAGAGAAATCCGTTACCTCGTGGATATCGATGTAAGAAATAATGAGATCATTAATATCAATTAGCTAATTAGCTCATGGGCTATTTTTAGATACAACTTCTTTGAATAAATCTACCGAAAAGGAGCATTAACTAGAGAAAAGGAACATATGAGAATTTTGTAGTTTGAAACCAATGTGATAAATAGAGCATTTGCTCCTATAGGAGCAAATGCTCTATTTATCACAATGGTTTCACAAAGGGACATTTAAAGAGTCGTCAAAAGTCGTCAATATGAGGTAACGGGTTAACACAACATATTACGACTTTGGCAGAAACTGATTATACAGAAACTGTATAACAGACGTATATATTTCATAAGCAAACGCAGCAGTAGACCATGGATAGATAGGTTTGACGGGAACCGTCTGTTCTACATCTAACCTGTTTACAAGGGTGTGAAGATGCGTCTCTATCAAGCAAAGGTGTATTAATACACACAGAAATATTGAAATCGTTGGCTGGGAAAATATGTCACAATGAAATATTTGCAAACAACAGCGATGTGGTTAACACCTTACTGTTATAATGTTTTCCCAAGTATTTTTAGTAAGACCTGTCTAAACCGGACGTTACATTTGGTATAAATGTCGGACTTGGAGACAGGTGGCAGCTTATTGCGATATAGACTGGTTGTTCTGTATTGAACAATTTCATGACATTAGGTAATCGAACGGTCAACTATCAGTCACCTAAGGAATGCTTCAATAACCACACCGTTACGATTTCTCGAATGGTCAGAATGAATTCAGTTGTCTCTTGCTGCTATGACCATTTTGGCATCTCTATTACCTGGTAACGGCTAACGGTCACCATGCAGTAACTGCGGATGAACTACCCATAGACCCCTCATACGACATATGTATCGGGTGTATATATATGGTATATAACTGACTCCTCAGCTACTTTTGACATGAAATAACTATCGACTGATTTGTTACTGCTTGCACTATAACCATTAATGTGGTTTGTTTATACGTTATCCCGCTTTCCGATATCAACGTTTGGAAAATATAATTTGCTTCAAGAAAACCATTATCTATAAAATTGAATTGTGTAGATAAGACGTGTCATTACCAATGAGCTTTGAAATGTTTCTGTCAGAAATACTGTGATTTATATACTCAATTTACCAGCAGCAATTGCACGGTGTATCTGACATTCAACGAATGCCAATTTCAGCACGAGAACAACCAAATGTATAACTTAACTTAACTGGCCTATTTGCATGTACGCCGACAGGAAAGTGTTCATACTCAATGAAGGCGACCTCTTAAATCCAGAAACGGAAGGAGAACGTTGGATATATGTACTATTTCGTTTTTGTCGTACCCTTTATTACTTTTCTACAGTTACTATGTTTGCAGCTCAATCATTGAGTTCACTAGCGGTAGGTGGATATAGTTTGTTCACTTAAATGTTTTCGTTATATAAGCACTTTGCTACAGACTGTATTGGCCATCGCGGTTGTTGCAGATTAGTCGGAGAGGGGATACGTTTATTTACACTGTTTGTCTTTCAGGGTGAACATGGAATAAGTGTGAGGTTGGGCGCCCAAAAACCGGTTTAACTCCCCAGTGACCTTTGTCACTGACCGTTCCAAGGCGGTACTTCCATCTTCCCCCTATTGTATGTTTGTTTTGTCTTTGTGCATATCTTGGTGTTATGTGCATTTGTTGTGTCCTTGTGTTGCTGTTCGGGTGGCTGTTTGTTCTGTTTGTAATGTTTCCTGCTTGATTCATTTGTTACTTTTTGTAATACGGTGTTTGACAGTCCATCAAATATGATTAGACAATATATCTAAACTGTTTTCAAATGTTACATTAAGAAGTAAACAACGTAGTCGTCAATGCTCGCTGCATCATACGTTCTGTAAAACAAACTCTTAATTATGTTAAGATGGAATACAGCAGACATACTGTGCAGCAGACACTTTAGATATATACACCATTATATTTAAACGTATGTGGATTTTATGCAAACTCAATACTGGACGAAATAATGCAGAAAGTCCATATTTGGGCTTTCGGCATTAAGTTTGCACTGTATTCAGCAACCACACGTAATTTAAGACTCAAACGTTCGTTTAAGACAGGTTCTACGTTACACTACAATATCGCTGGCTTTAAAGACTGGAGTTCAGGCTGCTTTGGATGGTCAATGTACATATGTTAGTCTATAACCTTAGTGCACTTTAGCCATATGACCCATCTTCTCCATCTTAATAGATATTGAATTATTTAGTTGGTGGTCTTTTATATATTTTATATATGTGGTTGTTATCGTCTATAGCCCTTGGTATCTAAAACAATATTGTTTAATAATGCAACACGCCTGTACTTTTAGACTCTTGATTGCATAACATGAGCAACTATAATTACCAAGTGCATAATGCGATCGTACTTTCATCGAAATGTAAGCTGGATTTACAAGTGAAATGGTTCATCATTGCTTAATGGTAGAGTCCATTCAGTATAAAACGTTACATTTAGAGAGAACATTTAGAATAATAAACAGTGCTACCCTAAACAGGGGGCTCCTCTTAGAAAACTCTGATATGGGTCTACAGACATGGCAAATACCAGTGCGTTCGAGTATCGTAATGAAAGGATGACAGTTTAGATAAGATGTGCATGTAATTCTAAATATAGATAAACAGGTTGGTGCTGGAAACGTATAAACGTTAAACTGTCAATTAGAAGGGGGAGGGGGGTTAGTACACATGAAACATGTTGATACGATATAAAAAGCAATAATATTAGCTCAAGAGACATGTTCCGACAAGCATTCGTATAAAATACACAAGAAAGAATGTGTACGGTAATTAAAGATTCAAAATGATTGAAGTCCCATACATGCAAGAAACCCTATGGTCAATAAAACCAAGGCCAATGATGTTAATGTACAAAGTGTAAAGCAGGTTGCGTCATTTAGAAACGATATAGACCCTGATCCTTTAGGACCCCCTCCCCAAATCAGGATACGAATTATTTGTCATCGATATGCTCTAGGCGTTCATACTGAATTGAGTTTAGAGTTAACCCATTCCCTCATATTGGCGACTTTTGACGACTCTGTAAAAGTCACCTTTCAAACTACAACATTCTAAAAAAATCCATTTCTCTAGTTAATGCTCCTTTTCGGTAGATTTATTCAAAGAGGTTGTATCTAAAAATAGCCTATGAGGTCATGGGTTAAACAGTGATGGGTTATTCCTCTCTGACAGTTCAGCCTTGACAGGATTAAAATCCACGCATGTCACGTGGTTCGTTGTTATATCAGCAGAAGATGTCTAGGTTAACATTGCAGAATTCTCTTTACCTCTGTATTATTTACTTGAAAAACAAGAGTGCTTTATTAACATAGAAGTAAATGTTAGATAACACTACGGATAGGCTGTAATGTCCATTACAGCCACGCGATGATAATATTGCAAGTGAACTTTTAACCGATGTTTCCATTTGAAGTTGTCTGCATCTCAACTGACATACATTGCACCTTAAAGCATCTTAGATATTGCAATATCGTATATAGATTCATATTAAATTTTGAGTAAAGGCAGCATGACATGGAACCGATGTAACGGCAAAAAGCAACCAACCTCGAGGGTTTATCATTTGCGTAAGTTTAAACACATGAATTTGTTCATCAGTCTGGAGTTAAACAAGTTTAATCTGTATAACTATGTTTGTGTGTATAGCACCCCCATTTTGTCCTATATGTTTTGTCTAGCATTAGTCTACATCATCCTTGATGTACTGCGGTAACCGTTGCGCAGAATGAATGTATGAGCAAATATTGTTGGTCTGTATGTTGTTGATTGGCTACGGTTGGCTAATTGGACGCCGCATATTTTGCTAACGATTGGCTAATTGGACGCCGCAGAGAGAGAGAGAGAGAGAGAGAGAGAGAGAGAGGGAGAGAGAGAGGGGTGGATACAGAGATTCCAGGTCGCGACGCCTTACTCGTATTATCAACAGACTTTCTCTAGTTCTTGTAGATGCCCAGTGTAAAGCACTGATACATCGAACCTCGGTTTAAAAGCCTCATCCGAAGGATTTTGTCCGGGGTGGTCGAACACGGGACCTCCGATATTGTAATGGAGCGCGTTAACCAACCGACCATATTCGCCGGTAAATATGATGGCATATGTGTATAAAGGTTAGAAAAGAAAAACAACATTAGAATCGGATATCTGAAAGCGCACATCTGACTGAAAAAACATTTTCGATTTAGGACATGTATATTGTTTGAATGCATTACCCATCTAAATGCGGTGGCAGTTGAAAATAGTGTAGACAAATATCAGTTGGCGCCTCGAGAACCGTTTGATCAAGCTCTTCACTGATTGCCATTCAAATCATGTAGCAAGTAAAATAATGGATGTTTTAGTTAAACATTTATCGTTTATTCCATCCTGGAAATTCAGTCTTATTAGGGTTAACATCAGCAGTAGCCCAGAGGTTATATAATGTGTTTGAGACCAGTCATATCTGTTTATTGATCTGAGCAGTGTATATTGCTCCAGGAATCCAATCATCAGTAGCATTGGAGGATGGAGATCAGATATGTCATTGCCAATGTGTTTCGTCAATATTTCTGTCAAATATTGACGGTGGTTTATCATTACCAATTTACTTTAAGTACTGGTAGAACTCTACCAGACAATAAAGACAAAACGCAACAAGATAGTGGCCTTACAGACAAAAACATCATTTTGCGATAAGAGTTGTTTTGAACAAACTTTGCAAGAAGAGAATGACTGTGTATATAAATCCAATTTACATTACATGGCAGTGCATTGACAAAGTGCTGCTTTGTAGACACGTAAATTGAAAAAATAAACAAGAAATGACAAAATAATTCAAATCCCGTTAAGAAAGGGGACATCGTAACAAGAAATGAATTATTTTTTTCAAATGACGTTAAAATGTTTTTGGCAGCGTAACGTAATTTGAAAAATAAATCAAATTCCATCGACCCTGTGCCTTTCGTATATATGTAGATCTATTGTGTTTATTTAATACAAATTGAAAAAACCGGTTTATATAAAATAAAGAAAAAGCAGCATAAACCTGAATAAAATACTAACAGAAACTACATTATATGTATTATTATTTATATATATATACTTTATGGTTTATATTAGTAATAATGAACTAAAACTGACACGTCTATGTCACAATGTACATGCAATTCGCACTAGCAGGGAAAACGAGTTATAGAACGCCTAGCTGTAGATAAATTTGTTTTAGACACGGAATTCAAGCTATTTCTTTCTTTTGTAGTTTACGGTTTTTAGCACACCTGAGTATACTCGGTTGAGAGTTTCTTACTACTGTCCGATGACCGACCGTCCGTCCGCCCGTCCATCCGTCTGTCAGTCCGTCCGTGCTTTAAACAGATTATTTCTGCCCTTTTCAATTGGACTTTTAATTTTGGAGATCGTTTTAAACATTTTAATATAGACACATATGGAAATTTCTACTTAATTTCGATTCTACCAACGATTTTGGAGGAGATATTTTCCTCATTAGACATATAAGGCAATATATAGCCTCAGCCCTGTTGAACCTTTTTCCAGGTATCGCCATCGTATTAGCAATTCCTACCAAATTCCATTTAACTTGAAAACATTTTTTTGAGAAGAAGAGTGTTAAAGGTTTTCTAGCCCAGTTCCCTCGTAGTCATATGTTTTGAGATATCCATATGAGTTAAGCAATTTAGGCAGAAGGTCACTAGATGAATATTCCTTTCACATATCGTTAGTTCTGGCTACTGGTTTTAGAAAAAAAAATAGTTTCAATTTTATTTTGATTTCCATGACAACCAAGTTTCAAGAAATTAATTTAGTAGTTTTGTTAGACCATGACACTAATATTATTTATGTACAGTTTGGTTTCATTCTGCCTTGTGCATGTGGAGGAGATACCATTTAAAGCACGGACGGACTTGAATATGAATATACGGACGGACGGATCACAAAACAACTCGTCAGAGCAAAACTAGTTTCTTGTGCTAGTGCAAAAAGCATGTACATCGTGACAGAGACGTGTCTGAACTATAAGTTGGATTTAGTTCATTATTGATAATATAAAGTAAAATGTATAAATAATAATATATATAATGTAGTTTCTGTTAGTTTGATATTCAATCTATATGCTGCTACTAATTTTTTTGATATTAACTTTTTTCAATTTGTAATAGATCTAAATGAACACAATATACGATAGGCACATGATCCATGAAATTTGATTTTTGCTTCAAATAACGTTCCACTGCAGAAATGTTTTAGTGTGATTTGAAAACAACATTTCATTCCTTACGATGTCCCCTTTCTTAACGGGATTTGAAATATTTTTTCATTTCTCGTTTTTTTTCCATTTTACGTGTCTATACTGCTTTGTTTGTGTATATTTAGGTCACGTATACCGTGCAAACCGGTGGCGTTTGCTCTTTACCAGGTATCCACAATATGTAAGTATTTAGATATTTCATATTATCTGTTTGTTCTGGATAATACATTTCATAATAGATTTCAATGTCATTTATCAATTAATATGTAGCACCAACATATCCTCAAGTGTTGTATTTCAAAATATATCACCCTATATATCCATTTCATTGCTACTGTTGAGATCACGGTTATTATTACCTAAATGACCCTGATAAGTGGCGGGATCACCAATCTCCCATATTGTCAAAGAGGTGTATTTGTGGGAATGTTTTGCCATTGGAAAACAATAATTGTAACAGGGTGCGAAATATTTTTAACAAATGCTTAATATCTACAGATGATGCTTCATAAACAACGATTGCCTATTCAGGCTGTGACATTGAAGCATACATACCAATTTTTATCACTTAATCTGTCGTGTGGGAGAGCCGAAACAGAGTGTTGCAAATCGCGATTGTTGTTATCCAAATAAGCAGTGGAATCCGAATGTACTACGCTGTAAACAATGGTCGAAACAGCCGATCAGATATAGTCTGTTTCACTTTCTAAGGGTTATGTGATAAAAAAAGAATCTTACATCCGTGATCATTACAAAGTGCTTTCATGAAACTCGTTTACTATAATAATATGACACTCGCTATGTAAAGCCTGTGTCATATTATTATAATAAACTCGTTTCATAAAAACAATTTGTAATACAAGATACGCTATATATAAATTGGTAAGGTATTCTATTTTTTACCTTTCCGAAATGATTTATTTATATGTATATTTATGATTATATCATTTTGCAAATCCAACGCAACATGCGGAATCTATTACGTAACATTATAAATTCTGAAGGGTGGTGATCCTCCGAAAGCAAAATTTGCAACACAAAACGAGAAAATTGCAGACTCGGTTTTATTGAGTCTGTTCATGAGCAGTAATTGAAAGTGCAACACTGCTCACGCCCCCTAGCACCGGCTTAAGCGGTATTCAATTTTCAGAACAAGAAGTACTGAAATTCATGATCTCGAAGGATCAGAATGTATAACAACACTGAGAATGACATTTATGGCCAGACATATTTCTATTATTATTAGTATTGTGGAAATTTAATGAACAATGATGTCAGTTTTTATGTGTTGCCCTTTTCATGTTAATCATTTCTTTGGTATACACATACAAAACACAGTCGTCCGAACAGCACCATGACAAAACACAGTCGTCCGAACAGCACCATGACAAAACACAGTCGTCCGAACAGCACCATGAAAAAACACAGCCGTCCGAACAGCACCATGGCAAAACAGTCGTCCGAACAGCACCATGACAAAACACAGTCGTCCGAACAGCACCATGACAAAAACAGTTACAACTGTACATGCCTATCAAAATACAAGAAGAGAATGAGGGCAATCAAATGATACAACAATTTACAGTGCAGTCCGGTCAATTGATACGATTTATAATCACAATAACATCAGTCAATGTCTACTACTATATTATAATTGCCATGGCTGTTGATCATGACCGATTACTGTAATTCTGAATGTATTGAATCGCTCCTTATCACTTCAACAACATACGTTATGCAATGTGTTAGTTGTACAACTGAAATAACGCATATATAAGTATCCGTATAAGTATGAGTGTTATCCGACAGTCCTGTAATCCAACAGCGGTCTCTTTGTGTCCGGACCATTGGATGGACCATCGGGACTACCGGAATGTCGGATACCGGGCTGTCGGATTAAAGGACAGTCGGATTATAGATAGTTTATTCAGTGCAAAGGCCATGGGCCCAACAGTTAAGGATAGCAATACATACATATAAATGTAGTTTAGAACTGTCAACAGTAGATTAAATGGAATGAAAACATTCATTTCAAATCAAACAAAATATATACGAGTCTGAGCATACTGTTAGAGGAAAATGATAACAGAAATTGAAGAGGAAATATAATAAAGAACATGTCAGCATTGACCGCATGTTTCTATGAAAAGGTAAGGGAGTTAACTCTATATAATAACAACCACAAACTTGAGTGATTCAGTGAGTGACATGTACGGTTATTGTACATGCATAAAAATGTAGATCCCATGACAAACTGAGAGATGATACACATTCAACAAATCACATAAACATTAATTCGGTTCTACGTTTAAAGCATGTATGGACATAGATAGCAGGTTTCTTTAACACGTTTTGATTTTCTGTTTTCATGAGATTTACAAACTTAGGTATGTCTGGGTGACGCCAAAAGTGTGGTTTTATGTACAATTGTCTTAGATCGTTGTATATAGAACATTCCAACAAAAAATGAAATTCGTCTTCCAGAACATTACATACATGACACGTCCTCTCATTTCGTGGAATTTTCTGAGGTTTGTGCCAGCGGCCTGTTTCTACTTCTAATCTATGAGACGACAGACGAAGCCTAGTTAAATCTTGTCTAATGTTTTCAATCTTTACTGTATCTAAGTATAGTTTGAATCCAACATCAGAGAACAATTTATAACTATCTGCACGAGAGGATGTATTAATTTCGGCACTCCAGTTTTGAATGAATTGATCAGTCAGTCTTTGCTTACATAGTCTTATAAAGCAGTCAATATTACCTTTGATTATAGGTACACATCCATTCAGAAAAGCATCATTCAAGCATAGCTTCTGCTTAACTTTTAATATGTTCTAATTATAACAGACCATGCTGTATTAATATCCGAATTCTCAAAAGCAATATGAGATCATAAATTAATCCTACGTTCAAGCGTTGCCCCGCGGCAACTGCTCCTATAGAAGGTGACAAAGTTATAACGATTAGCAATAAATTGATACATACATACAATCTGAAAAAGACGGCGTACAAAAGATAGCTGAATATACAAAACCTAGTATGTTCAGGGCTATAATAAAAGCTAAGGGATATTGGTAGGGGATCCTGGAGCACATTACATTTACATAAGCAGTAAGTCGCCCGAATATGTGTTTACATCAACTCACTTGCTATAATACAACATAAGAAGCATAACAAAGTATTCTCCCTTGGACTATCAAGTTAACACAGACCTGCATCATAGTATTTGCAAATGGGTGGGCATTGGTACCATAGACTGTCTGAAAATAGTAACTGTTTGAAGATATGTTGATTGTTTATCAGTTTACTTGTTTAATTATCTTCATTCATAACTTATGTATTTAAAACGTTCTCGTATCTGTCCATTTTGAGACATAATGAAGCGTCATAGTCTCTATTATTTCACAGGAACATTCGTTCATTATCCTAAACTTTGTAATTTAAGCTTCAAAGTGGTGTCCAAAGGTCTACCAATGCCGTATCATTGTGTAGGACATTTTAAATCAGTGGCGCCACTAGCATAGCATCAATCATTTATTGTGGTATTATGTAACATCAATACAGCAACTGACTCTCAAAACGTCGCTTTTGTTAAACTGTTCACTAATACAATTCCATTTGAGAGTCATAAACTGACTGTTACGACGCTTTTATCATTAAATTCAAAATGTTATACAGTCAACCCATTCTAAAACGTAACTGTAATAATTAATGTCTTTTAGGCAGATGGCTGCTTAATGCAGAGTGAACGTCGTCATGCAGAAAGCTCCTGTTGGAGTTTTCTACATGATTTTCAACCTGCTCTATTCCGCCATTATACTGATATATACTTTTTATACTGATACTAATCTGAATTTCAGGTTTAGAAGATGTTTACTGTATCTTCTAAAACTGTGTGCAATGATGCTAGATTATACTCCAAACTATGCCCATTTTCCGACTTTAAAGATCTACTTTAGGCGCATATAAAGTAGAGAGATGCCCATTTGTTCTCGTATTTGACTTTTTGATTTAAGCACAGGGTAAACATAGAGATAATTTTGAAATATCGGTGAAATATGTTTTGACTTCGGGATAGCATTGAAGCCTTTCAAAATGAGCGTTAGATGTGTATCTACTCGAATCGTTAATGCTGTTCACGCGAGGTGTTACAGTTTAATCTGACATTGTTGATAGCATGTTTCACGAGAAATAACTGAAACATCTCCTTAGACATAATAATGGGCGTTAACCTTTCATCAACTGTATTCTGTAACTTACAGTCTTTTTAGGCTTAATGGCTATTGGTATGTTGTACATACAGAACTAATTTACAAAATTCATCGTTGCCTTAACTGTACATAATAGGTGAGCGTGTAAACGGGATTGTTTAGATAGATAGATAGATTATTTTCGGTAAAAAGTGTACATAACATGGCAAAACATCATTAAGACAACATATAAAAAGCCATGTAATTTATCAACCTTTTCCCTGTTCTATATTTTACTCAAATTTCAATTCCTTCTGAATATCCATGGACACACTAGTTATAATGAAATATGGAACGTGGAACATTGTAGCCATTTTAGAAATTAAAGAAAGTGGTCTGTAAAATTCAATTAGCAAACAGAGCAGACCCTGATCTGACGGCTCCTAAAGGAACCGTCTGATCTGGGTCTACTCTGTATGCAAATGCCTGGCAATTTGCAAACAGAGTAGACCCAGATCAGACGGCTCCTAGAGGAACCGTATAATCAGGGTCTGTTCTGTTTGCTAATGGAATTTTGAAGATCATTTTTTTACCTTCTAAAATGGTTACAATGTTCCACCTGCAATATTTCATTTGAACTATTTTGTCTATGAATATTCAGTAGGTATTGAAATTTGGAATAAATATAGAATAGGGAAAGGGTTAAGGGTTAACCCATTTTACAAAAGCCAGTCGGGTCGCAAATAGAGGGGGGGGGGGTTAATGGTTAAATTGAAAATAGGTGCACATACGTGTTGAAATCGTAAGCAACAGTCTGAAAACATATTGTTTCATTGAATTGCTTTATATCCGTATATATTTGTCCCAAAACAAATTCAGTGTTTGCCATAGTAAAACAAACGAGCATGTCTTGTTAGATATAACACAACATATCACTCTATATTTCTTTATGACAATACAAAAGGGTTCAAAGCCTGTACGAATAGATACAAATATGATGTATCCGTTTACATCTATTATGATTTGTTTAGTAGGCTATTTCGAAGCCTGATACACAACCCGGTATTAAACTACAATAAAAGGCACGATTCTACTAACACTCAAATTTGTATCAGGATCGATCTTTAAGACAATGTGGCATCTTATTGCATGGTGAAAGTCATGCAGAAAACACCTCTAGGAAAGTTTCTGTATTTCTGCATGACTCACCCTGCATTAAGCAGCCATCTGGCTACAAAGACATGACTTATTCGTTAGTAAACTTTCGCATTATCAGTAATTTACTGTACTAAGCATTCAATGATCTCCATAACAGCCCCGGGTCGATTTTTCGCGACTATGATATAGTAGCGCTTTAACAATAGGGACAACTTACCAATATACACATAGCAATACATCCGAAAAGGCTTAACCTTAATTCTTCAGCGACAAACACTTTTCGTTTGTCAACAAAATCCGTATGCTTTACGTTTGAGAGCGGGTGTTCATTCAACGTCTATTCTAAAACGTATGTAGTGTCGTACACATTGTGGATCCTGACGAGACGCCGAGTGACTATGCATATCATCTGGTTCCAAACTGTTTGCAAAGGTAATCACATATTCGCCCATTGAGTCGGTGTTCGGTCACCTTGATGGTTAACCCTTTCCTCCATTAATATTTATGCAAGAACAATGACGCCATGAATATTATTTAGATTAATTTGTTATCTGGACACCGGAATTTTCAGCCATGGCAGAAACTGTAGATTCATATCAATATTGTATTATAAGCAAACAGAGCAGACCCTGATCAGAAGGGAGGGACCGTCTGATCTGGGTCTACCCTGTTTGCAAAGACGAAGAAAGGCGTATTTATGGAGTAAAGAGTTAAATAGTTAAACCGAGAAATCCCATGTTAACGGCAGAAAGGAAATACATTATGTAACATGTGCTCGGAAGTTACACTGGGGAAGTGAAAGTAAAAATCTTGCTTCTGATTTACACACGAATATACGAGGTCTTAAAGCATACCGAATCTTAGTAAATCTAATGTATCATAATTTCAAAAGCAAACAGGGCAGATCCTGATTAGACGGCTCTTACAGGATATGGGTCTTCTTTGTTTGCAAATGCGTGATAAACAGTTTGAATGAGGTAAAGGGTTAAGGTACATTGTGTACAAAAATGACGTCAGAAACGGAAATATGTTACTTGAAACTTGCGTAGTATGGTAAGGAAACAACAATGATATCCTATTGTTTGTAGAGTCACGGTAGTAGAAATTATTATTATTATTATTATTATTATTATACCACATTTATATAGCGCTCTTTTCACACAGGATATGTGCGTTCAAAAGCGCTGTACATGGATGAAATCAGTAATCGGAACGAACCGCATGATTATCTATCCAGACAATGAAAGATTTACAATAGATATACAATAAATATAAAAAGTCACTAGCCGGACGGTCAGTGAAGGATATACAAAAGATATACAATATATATGAAATCATAAACCGGAAGGAACGGCATGATCGTCCATCCAGTCAATGAAATGTATGCAATATATATACAATAAATAGAAAATCACTAACCGGTAGGAACCACATGATTATCTACCCGGTCAATGAAGGATATGCAATAGATATACAATAAATGTATAACCACTAACCGGTAGGAACCACATGATTATCTACCCAGTCAATGAAAGATATGCAATAAGTATACAATAAGCATAAAATCACCAACTGGTAGGAACCACATGACAATAAAGTGAACATATATTAGCATATTCCATCACAACAGACTCTCTCTGTCGCATGATTTCACCTTCGACTGACCTGCGTTATCCATTCAATTCTGTTCTGTTTTATTAATTCTATTGCTAAACTTCGAAGCACTCACCGTAGTTTCACATATTGTTATGAATATCTGATACCGGCCGAACAAGTTCATTGGGCTCAGTATTGAACATTGAAAAGCGTTGGTATTATCAGACCAGAGGTGATGCCGGGGTATCGTAGCCTCTATAATAACATTCTTAAGTCTGAGGCAATCATTTCAGTAATAAATAAAACTGGACATTGCATGAGAAAGTAGTAAAGCCAAGCAGGCAAAGTACATACAAGACGCGAACATCGATAAATAGCATGTCACACACACAACTCGCACCCAAACACACGCACATACACGATAAACACAGAAACCCTTAACAAACACACAAGTACTAGAGATAAACATAACAAACTTGAACAAAAGCACAAGTACAAAGACACAAGACAAACGAAAGTAAGGGTGACAAAATATGCCATAATGCTTCAATGTAGAGCAGTTATAGAAATATGTACATCTATTTAACAGCAAAGTAGTATGCGGAAACATACTCAATGGTTTAAGTCAGACACCTCTGGAAAAAAGGTTAACATAATTAAACGTTCGCGACCATAAGCAGATCAGTCAAATAAAACTACATTAGGTTAATTTTCAACGCGAGAGTAAACCTGGTTAATATTGCATAAGGAAAAATATATAACATGTACAGTAAAACCTCGATTATTCGAATTATCGTTATAAACGAATTTAGACCCTTTTAGGCAGGTGGCTGCTTAATGCATGATGAAAGTCACGCAGAAAGCTCCTAGAGGAGCTTTCTGCATGACTTTCACCATGCATTAAGCTGCCACCTGTCTTAAAGATCGATAATAATACGTATTTTAGTGTTCGGATAATCGAGGTTTTACTGTAATTATATTGCTAACGTATCTAATTGAAGATAGCAATCGATACCATCCCGGTATTCATATTGCAATACAATATACACCTAAAATAACGTATTCATCGAAAATTCTGTTTGATAGTGATGATACTCTAGCAAAACACTAAGTGTAATATTAGAAAAACATGAAATATTAATTATGAAAATAATGATTATATGAAATACAAAGATCATGGGACAAAGATGCGAAATGTACCTTCACAGACCGTTCGCCAAGATCTACGTTAAACATCGTTTGCATCAGCATATATCTAACTAGCAGAATGCAGGAAACGAGTTTACAGATAGTTACAAACAGTGTATACTCAGATAAGAGAGCTCATAGAAGAGCTATCTGATCCAGGGTATAGACTGAAAATTGAATACTGCTTAAGCCGGTGCTAGGGGGTGTGAGTAGTGTTGCACTTTTAATTACTACTCATGAACAGACTCAATAAAACCGAGTCTGCAATTTTCTCTTTTTGCATTTCTACTTTTGCTTTCGAGGGATCACCCATTTTCAGAATATATTCCTTCAGGAAGCGACACGAACAAAAGGACAGGGTACCAAAACAGCATCAATCATAAAACAGACAAAATGTGACACACCGCACAAAAGACATAGAACATTTACCACATAAAAACAAAGTAGACCATAGAATGAGCGCTGGAGTATCGCCTTGAAACTATCAGTATAGCACAGACAGGCTAATGGTAACCCAAGCCAGGTATGTGGATATAAAACCTAATGAATCATGTCTGTTGTGATTGTTTTGTTTCACAGCACTGTCGTCAAGATTCCATCGCCCATATTCAGTAAGTCGACATATTCCACTCATTGCGGAACATCAAAGTATTAAACTGATGATGAAGAAAACATATTGGTTAAAGTCTGAAACATAGAATGTTACAATAGTCTGCCATGCTAAAAGGGCTCACACATTATGAACATATGTATAATAGTTTCAGTGCGACGGATGCTATTTCGTCTTCGTCATACAGTGTTTGTATTTTGTAGCATCTCGTCTAAATGGTGTACAGTTAAACATCTCTAAACCGGAATTCTAGTAGAGAAGATTTTAGATACAGGCAGGTGGCTGCGTAATGCAAGGTGAACGTCATGCAGAAAGCTCTGTATTAAGCTGTCACCTGTATCAAATTCAGTTATTTATACTAAATTGAACATCCGATGTAAAGAGATTTAACTGTATGCATAAAGAAATTATTTACCGATAAATAAATTCTGAGGGGTGGTGATCCCCTTTAATGATGCGCAACATGCTCGTCGATATTTATAAGTAAACTATTTTATTGCTCGATAAATCAATGATGCATAATCATAGATCCACTGGTACGAATATGCCAATAACCACGCTATGAATTTTATAGCCATTTGTTTCTGAACATGCAGAAGAGGACGTTAGGCTATTAAACACGTTAATATTCCACTCTTTGTAGAGAAATTCATATTATTTTCAACACATGTTGGATCCTTTGAGAAATACTAGAGTGTTAGATACGTCAAATATGCTATTTACTATTTCATATATTTAATCTATATAATTCCTGATCGTATTTTTGTATAATCATTATACTGAAGTAATGATGTTTGAGCGGTAAAAGGATAAATCATGGCATAACTTAAATACCAAGGGGTATATATACAATAATTACTTCTAGTGTGTCTATACATTGCCCGATAGCTTACGACCGTACATATTCCATGCAGTAAAACTACACAGTCATCCCTCCAGAACCATAAATAAAGTGATCTAGACCTTACAATTGACAATGGAATGATTTATTCTAAAATGTATGACAAAAGAGACAATTTGGATTTTAATATTGGAAATTATCCTCATCTTGATAGAGATGTTCCCCGTGCCCCGTCTTTTTGGGTTAATATATCTCAATTTATTCGTTTCGCTAGAGCTTGATCCTCTGTTGACGATTTTAACAGTCTAAAATTCATTTCAACTGTAAAGCTGCTTAAGCAAGGATATAGATATCATAAACTAAGAAACATTTTTTCTAAATTTTATTATCGAAATCTGTCACTTATTTGCAAGTACAAATGTAATATTAAGACAGTCCTGCGACACGGTATTTCACATCAATGCTATGGTGTAGGAAATCCGAGAGACACCGAGTCAGAACAAATACGCATAAGCACGCACGCACACAAACCAATATCACACCACATACCACACACAAACACACACAAATAATGTAATGCATTTGAACTGTAAAAGGCAAAGCTACCACTAGGAGTTAATATTTTCTGAAAGTGGGTGATCCTTCGAAAACAAAAGTAGCAATGCCAAAAGAGAAAATTGCAGACGCGGTTTTATTGAGTCTGTTCATGAGTAGTACTTAAATGTGCAACACTACTCACGCCCCTAGCACCGGCTTAAGCAGTATTCAATTTTCAAAACTTATACCCTCAAAACTAGTGATCCTGAAGGACCAGAAAATATAACAACACTGATAATGAAGTACGACAAAGGGGGCGCGTCCGAGTCCAGTCCTATTATATCGTCATCCAATTAGAAGAACTGTGGAAATTACTATAATCACCGGCCCTACTGGTCCACAACATATTAATTGACAACTAAGACAGCAATAAATATGTATGTACAACAGGAAACATGTAGAAAATAATGTCATTACAAACACAAACTGCAGCTATATTAATTATTCCAGCCTGTGCTGTGAACCAACCGAATATGTAGCTCAATGTCATAAATGTCCAAGATGGTTTGTTTGACGTTTGAGCCATTTTAGAAAAAACATTAGGTGTACAATAAAAATATTTTAACACAGGCTTGATGATGTTTGTTTTGACACTGTGTTTGCTAGGATACTAACGCACTATATGTATTCAACGATGGCCAGAGCTCATCGTGATAAAATTTGTATTCAGGTGAGCTACAATTGCTGCAAATCAAAGATGCAGCTTGTATTAGGTTTACAGAAGGATTATTATCCATACAACTTTCGTGGTGCGACCTCAGGTAGTTGGTGCGACCTCAGGTAGTTGACAAATATACATCAATCGAAGCTGAATGAAGTACACACTGCAGACTATATTATAACCGTTAGACCGCTTTGAAATAGTAATGGCGGTCTTAAAAAGTCACCCTACTTCATTCTCACTGTTGTAACCGGGTGTGTTTATTAAGAAACATACCCGCTCAAACCCAGGATCGAACCGGGTCGCCAGGTTCGAAGTCATACACTCTACCACGTCGCCATAAGAGCGTGTTTATACAACATGGCCGTAAAAGTGATCATAAAATACACACTGTAACATACTCCCCCAACATGTTAAAAATCGTCCCGAATTTCTATTGGTATGAGAACGACTGGGAATCGAACTCAGAACACATACAGGCACAGCCCCACGTTGGGCGCCAAATGTAACATGGTGAAAAAGTTGACTATGCTGGGACTCGAACCCAGGACCTTTGTCTTACCATGCCAACACTCTAACGACTGAGCTACCATGCAACACAGTAAAGCCTATCAACTTATTTTACCATATTATCTACCGTGCTAACCCCCTCTACACAAGATTTCGGCCCGAATTCTTACTCAAAGAACACTCCACGATTGTCTTATTATTACAAATTATATTCATATAATCTTCATGAATCTGCATTTTTTCTTTTGGCATTGCTACTTTTGTTTTCGACGGATCTCCCATTTTCAGAATATACATATATATATATATATATATGCAAAGTTAGAGCTGGTGTAATTGTGACTACTTCTAATTTAATCAAGTGTTTGAGAAGTTATTGATCGAATGTAAAACTGCTCGGATCATGGTCATGATAAGACGCCGGGTTACTTGGCGTCTCATCTGGGCGCACGCTGTAAATGCGAATAAACTCGCTGATAGCGGGATAATGTTAGACATATATTCCGAGCTTCAGATTAGGATGCGTACCCAATTACTAAAATCGTCATTTCTCCACCAAACCCTCGTCAAAAAGACGATTCTAAAAAGTGGTCACAGTATATGGTTTGGTGGAAAAGATAAAGGAGTTATTCTTCTTTTTCTTTAATTTACGCCTTTTATCTGTAGCTCTGCATGTGCGGACCTGCGACTCATGATATTGTTTATTGAGACTATATACTACTCTAAACATGCTGGCACTGGTATTTATAAATACCAATTAAATTAAGTTTGATTTCACTTTTAATCATACTAGGACAAAAGTAATTAACCGAGACTGAATGTCCTTATCTATATCTTGTCTGTTTGACAAATTGCCACTTGGGTATGAATCGCCCTCAATAACTAATGCCTACCTGTTAAATGTTGACGTGAATGCTGCAAAACAATTTTGTCGGCATGCAATGTTCTTCAGATCCAGCGTAGAATCAGGTTTTTGCTATATAAAAACGATCTCTGATGAGCAACTGCTTATGTCTTTAACGTCATCGACCCGGTTGCATATCTGGCAGGCATTACATTGATATGAAAAACATGATTCTTCCCTTTTCGGCATTTTAATACGAGTAACTCGTTATATTGAACTGGTTGTTACCTCGAGGACAACGCAGTATTTGGTTAGATAACATTACTGTTTGATTCTAACTAATATACAGTAAAACCTCTCTATAACGACCACTAAATTGTGTTAATTAGTTGATAATTTGGGCAGGTGGTTGCTTAAAGCAAGGTGAAAGTAAAACAGAACGCTCCTATAGGAGCGTTCTGTTTTACTTTCACCTTGCTTTAAGCAC
Source organism: Azorinus chamasolen (assembly GCA_963576725.1). NCBI lineage: Eukaryota > Metazoa > Mollusca > Bivalvia > Cardiida > Solecurtidae > Azorinus > Azorinus chamasolen. The sequence continues at coordinate 15,349,726 of OY755239.1, forward strand.
CCACCTGCCTTTAACACAAAATACTTGGTGTAATTTAGTCGTCATTATAGAGAGGTTTTACTGTATTTGTTAATTTATAATTGAAAATGAAGTATCACTGGAGCGAAAGAAACCTATGCTTTATCGATAACTGAACTTTATGAAATCGATAACAGATTATTTAAGAAATCGCGTACATTTTTATTTGAATACATATCTTATTTATAACTTTAAACTAACAAGCAGTAGACATATTAATATTCGTTTCTTTTATTTATGTTATCAATGAGTTTAGTATATGTTACTAATAAAATTACATGAACGAGCCATGCAGGAAACACTGCACACAAATCACACAGTCGCCTGAACAGTACCGTAACAAATAAGACAGCAAATGCACATGCCTATCAGAAGACAAAAAGAAACGCACAAATATTCTGAAAGTAGGTGATCCTTCGAAAGCAAAAGTAGCAATGCCCAAATAGAAATTTGCATTGTTTAATCTGTTTTTATTAACAAAGAGGTAATGACCGGAAGACGTTGTTTCTATATTTGTGAAATTAGTGACCTACACATTTTTTCATGAACTCATCAAAACAATCACTATATAAATGTCTATGCAGTGACGTGACCTCACATACATCGCGCGATTTCGTTCAAAGTAGCATGGAATAATAATAAAAGGACAGTGTTAATTATTGAACAATATTAAGACTACAAAGCAAATTCGTGGAATGGGTGGCGGTTGATATGTAATGAAACAGTTACTATAAGATGATTGGACCTTCGGCCTCGATCTATATTGGCAATGTCAATAATCTAGGATATTAACCTGTCTCATCATCATCAAACGACTGTATGATAATTTACTATCCCATATCTAATCGATGCCGAATGTGTAAGCTGTAATAGCTATCCATAGCGGTTAAATGTAAACAGATCTAGTTGTTGAATAAACAAGAAAAAGGCAATTATGAACTTATTAAAGATACCGGTGCATGTCACTAGCCAAAGGGGGTTGTGAATTTGTGTTTTAAATTCGGTAAGTTTCAGTGTGTTTTAAATTTCGTTTTTCTGTTCAAGGTATTGGATATTGTATGCATGCACAACTAATATGTAATTTAGATCGTAGTTTGATGTATTTATCATACGACATTATCGAAACAAACTTCACCATTTTGCCACTTATAAAGAAATAAAGTTTTGTCTCCGGTACTTGGTTAAATAGTTGTCGATCCTTGTTATGCTGTGCAACAGTTGCATGTTTTCGCTTCTTTGAGTGACCGTGTAACCTGAACAGATTGTACAGAAGACGTCGACATTCGGTTATGTGATGGGCATGACTGTGCTAAACTATGTTTTTTTCCGGTGCAATACAGTAACACCTCTCTATAACGATCACTATTTTGTGTTAATTAGTTGGTATTTAGGGCAGGTGGCTACTTAAAAGCAAGGTGAAAGTAAGTCAGAACGCTCCTTTACGCGTTCTGGTTTCTTTCACATTGCTTTAAGCAGCCACCTGCCTTAACACAAAATACTTGATTTTAGTGGCCGTTATAGAGAAGTGTTACTGTAATTCTTCTTAAATTAAAATTTATGTCATATTTTTGCAAAAACTATGGCGTCAAACAGTTTGGATCCAGACAATACGCCGCATCTCATCTTGATCACAACTGTTTGCATATCTAATCTTGATTTCGCCGATGGCGAGCAACGAGCTGACATCGTGCCGGACGGGATGTGTATTGCTAAAATCAACAATACTATCCAATTGTAGCATTCAATCAGAAGAAGTACAAAAAGAAGTACAATTTAAATTCAAAACATTGTAAAGATTTAAATGAATTGAGAAACACACACACACACCAGGATGTTATCATATCTCCGAAAATAACCTCATTTCCTTTGCTATAATTAAGTACACTGCCCCGTGCTAAACTTATGTCTTCCATATGTTATTGAATTACCCGAAACGCCTCCTGGCATCACTAATTAAAATATAGGAGTAAACTAGACAAAGCCGACACGAAAATGCGTAGCGCGGCTAAAAGGGATTTCGTGAGTCTTTTAATTGCCAGTAATGTAGTTTTATTGCAGAATGTCACTCCTAAGATATCACTGGAACTTCGGTATTGATTCAGTAAAAAGGTTCATGCGCTGGAATATACGGTTAGCAGGTACACAGGTGTCATTGAATGAAGTAAAATTTAAACTTGCGGTATACAGTTTGTTATTTATCATGCTGTTCACGGTGGGACAATTTTAATTACGTACATTTCGGATACTTTACTATCGAGATTACTACTTACGAGATATTCAAGCTGTCCTTGATGGCTTGCCTTGGCATACCAGAGACAGGGATCACCTCTTAAATACAAACACGTATGACGTTACAGAGTTTGCTTATCATTTGTATGTGCAGCATTGCGATTGTTACTGTTATGTTAGTGTTGATATGTTTTGCGTCATTTTAGATTGTCACAGCATGAAACCATATGCTGTAAATGTACAGTCGGCTGAGCTGTCATTCGGACTGAAAGTAGACTATAACTAGGTACTTTACATTTTTATTATCGCCAATATACGCACCTGCGAGTACGTTTGAAAGGAGCTTCTTTCATTCTTTACACAGCTGGTTGTATAATGCAGAATTGAAGCAATGCAGAAAATTCCTAGGGGATCTGTCTACATCCCTTTCAATTTGCATTAAATTATCGCTTGTATATCTTTAATGGTTATTATATAGGGGTTTACTTATTTCATTGATCGCAGAATAGCCCCCATATGCACACTCAAAACACACACACACACACCACGCACGCACATACGACCACCCGCCCGCTCGCACGCATGCCCACCGCAGGCAAGCATGCACGCAGGCACGCACGCAGGCACGCACGCACACAGGCAGGCAGACACGAACGCATACACACACACACACACACACACACACACACACACACACACACACACACACACACACACACACACACACACACACACACACACACACACACACACACACACACACACACACACACACACACACACACACACACACACACACACACACACACACACACACACTAACGGTAAATGCATCTTATATATATGTTTCCAATATTACAATATGTGTGTCACTATCATCGCTGTCTGATTTCTCATATCAAGCGTCATTATTGCTGAGAAATGTGTAACTGTACTCTCAAAAGCCTCTATTTGTTTAAAATTGTACATATACATATCTCAATAATTAGACAGAATGGTTCACGCCTTGTACCTTAGTATGTAAGAATGCAATAAATACAATTCAGCATACCAATGATAATATTAATTATACGGGTGGTATGACAGGTGTGTAAGCAATTCATTCCTGTGGTGCTAGCCTTTCAAAAGCAAGGGTAAAATTGCATGCATTTCCAATTATTGTTAGCAGGTGTCCATGTTTAGGGATATGAACTAACCAAATATAGCCAAAACCTCTCTACTACGGCCACGAAATTACATCAAGTATATTGTGTTGAAGGCAGGCCGCTGCTTAAGGCAAGGTGAAAGTAAGACAGGACGCTCCTATAGGAGCGTTCTGTTTTACTTTCATCTTGCTTAAAACAGTCACCTGCCCTAAATACCAACTAATTAACATAATGCAGTAGCTGTTATAGAGAGGTTTTACTGTAAACACCCATTATAATACAGTAGCTGTTATAGAGAGGTTTTACTATATACACCCATTATAATGCAGTAACTGTTATAGAGAGGTTTTACTGTATACACCCATTATAATGCAGTAGCTGTTATAGAGAGGTTTTACTATATACACCCATTATAATGCAGTAGCTGTTATAGAGAGGGTTTACTGTATACACCCATTATGTTTACGACAACAGTTACTACGAACTACATGCGATGATGACAAGGATTCAGTGTCATAGGCGTCACAACATAACTAAAATAAGACACAAATCCTTTTGTATTTGTTCACATTCGTTAAATCGAGCACCACTCACATGCAGTAACACGGCATTGTCAAAAGCACCTATTTCCGAAACTGTCTATTGCCTGTCGAACTCTGATAAGGTGTAATATCGATTACAGTAATGACCGATAACATGATAAGATCGATATAATTGTATTTATGTTATTTTGTTAGTGCGTACGGACGCAAATATAAATATAAACAAACAAAGTTATTACATTTTAATTCACATTACCGTCTCACTGTTTTACCCTAGTGTTCAACAGACAACGAGTGCATGATCCCATAATACCCTAGTGTCTGGACATCACTATATTGACTTAATTAGATGTCTTTCTTGTAAAACATGCTGTATTGTTGTATTTAAGTATCGCTGTGCAAAAGCGTGTCGGCTTATACACAAGGGCACACCAGACAAGTCACCGCCGTTAACCCTTTGCATGTTCTACGTGTATTACAAATTTCAATATGTACTAAATATTCATGGACAAAATGGTTATAATGAAATACGGAAGGTGGAATACTGTAGCCATTTAAGAAAATAAAGAATCACATCTATCTAATTCCATTAGCAAACAGAGCAGACCATGACCTTGGTCTACTCTGTTTACTAATGCACGCAAATGCGTTTATATGAAGGAAAGGGTTAAAACACGGGGTCTGGCCAGTGTCCTCACTGTTTGCTATCTGAATATTTTCTGTTTTACAGCCAATTTAAATTTAAACGTGTTTTTCGATTTAATTCGACAGTGTTACAAATATACTGTTTTGTTCTTGTGCAGCGGGGCTCAATCGATTTTTCTTTGATTAGACATACCATTATATAATATCAATGCGAGAGATTTGTGTTTTGTGTAAACTAAAAGGTACGTTTGATTTTTAAATGGCATTCTTAATCGTCTTTCATAACTGGCGATTCCCAGATGAGTCTGTACATACTCTAAACATAAAATAAGTACTTTCAGATTCGTTAAGGGTAACATAGTAACTCGTATGAAAATACTTCGCCCTTGGTTTGTATTGTATTTATAAATCAATAATATCTCTATTTCGAAATTAATTAACTCAAAAGCAAATAATAAGTACCTCTCTTTCAATAAATAAAATAAAATGTATCCATGGGATTCGGATTCACCATTGGCAAACAGGAAATAGATGAACAAAATGCCTGAAAAAGGGAGACACGGTACAAGTCACTATCATTATGCTTTAGACCAAATCTCAACTAATTCCAGCATACACAAGCCAACCAATATTTGACGAGTTTAACAGGACGGACGTACGGACGGACGTACAGACGCACAAGGGAAAAACTTAATGCCCCGTCGCCTAAAAGCGGAGGCAAAACAACGTCACTCAATCAGTATAACAGAGCCTCGAAACGAGCATTCTTTGGGACCTTACATAGAGCATACAGTCAAAACCACGCAATTATAAATATTTCATGTTAGTGTTTGCGTTCATTCTCAAGCATAAGACCGGTCGGATTTTGAATGAACTTTTGTTTGAGGGATTAATGCATGAAACCAATGGATGTCGAGGCTAAGAACCCACATGTCGTTTATGCTAAACCGTTGAGGAGGATAAGGCACTAATGCAGACATGGCGACGTTGCGTAATTGACGCCGTGATTACGTCGACGTAGTTATGACGCCCAGTTGTCTTTACACAGTTTAGATGTATGTTTCTTCATATACATTTACAGATTCAAGTTTGGAATAAATTCAGCATCAACATTTAGCATTCGCCGATTCAAGTGAAGGCTAAAACAATGCGTTCGCTCTTTATTAAATATTTTCCTGATGAATTTTCATGTAGGAAATAATGACGTCATTAATATTAATAAGATTATTTGTTATAATGGCATATGAACACATGACATTTTGGCCCAGGCAGAAACTGTAGAACCAGATCTATATTACACCATAAGCTAACGGAGCAGACCCTGATCAGACGGCTCCTATAGCGGCGGTCTACTATGTTTGTAAGTGAATGTGTTAACAAATATCACGAGCCTTTGACCGAGGATTGCGCCAATCAGGTACAGCTGCAAACATGCAGAATCGCCCTTCATCTTTTCAAATTCGATTTGCAAAACATGTCATTTATTATCAAGGCGTCAGTTTTAAATAGTCAAAAGTCTCAATGAAATTGCAACGTATTTTATATGCATAGGACATTAATAGGAAACAGTTATAACATCGGCTGTACGTGTTATTAGTGGCAATATAAATATGTAAACACGAATTCCTAACATGAAACACGTTTGCCTAACACGAACGTTATTGTTGGATTTACTCTTAAATATAAGCGCAAATGCTTTATTCATCCTTAATGGGAGGGGTGGAGAGGCATTTGCAAACACAGTAGACCCAGGTCAAAGGGTTCAATAGGGAACTCTTCCAAGAGGGTCTTTATAGTTTGTCGTACATTTCATTTTCTTCTGTGACTTTAATTCAGGCTTTTGTAAAGGGAGTAGTAAGTTTGAATTATTCGGCAGACTAAATGTTAAGAATCTATAGTGACTTGCCAACCGGAACAAGATATGCATACTACTTAATGCATACAACAAGCACATACATTCGAAATATTCGAAAGTGATTGAATACACCGGCATAATACACATTCAAGCAGTCCTGGTAATTACAAGTGTTTTGCAAGGTCATGAACTTCAAGAATCTACAGTTTAAAATCCATTTAAATAGACCAATTTATATTTAGAAGGTGCGATTGTTAGATACTAAAATAACCTTTCTGTATTTTCCTTAAGCATTGAGCCCCGATCGTCCGTGTAGAGTCTGTAGCAATATATACTTTTCATCATTGTGTCTAAGGACGTCACTGAATCGTCAATTATAGCTTTCTATTGCCTTTCAAAAATAGGGGTTTCCCTGTTTTGTGTACTTCTGCGATACAGTAACACCCCTCTAAACCGGAAACCATTAAATTAGAAACTGTTAGACAAATGACAGAGTGAAAGTCATGCTGAAATCCCATAGGAGTGTTTTCTGGATGACTTTCACCGTGCATTAAGCTTCCATCGGTCTTCAAGACAAATATTTGTACTAAATATAACGTCCGGTTTAGTGGGGTTTTACTGTATCTCTTCAGTCTTATCCTGCAGACAAGAACTACAATTCTTTGCAAAGTGTCTTGTCCAGCGATACGTTCAAGACGTTTAGTAAGTATCGACCGGGTTACATACAGGTAGAATCCTAATGCGACTGGGTTCCTGATAAGAATTAAGATTGATTGCAATTACATATAAAGTCGCCTTTGACAGGATACGAGTTAGGTTAACGATTAAGTGTATCGAAACCTCGGACTAGTTTGTGTCATATTGGATAGTGCGTCCTTGAGTTAGCATGCCGCGATAACGGACTTATATTGAATCAAAACAATAAAACTATACGCATGATGTATGCATTATTTCTTTCACATTATTCGTACCAATGTTATAATTAGAATACTACTTCATAAGAAATGTACTGATCATTATTCCGTAATTTAAGTTTCACAGAACAGGAATTAATCAAAGTCCTCGCGCCGTGTTGGTGGCAATATTTCGTTTAAGCTGATAACAACTGTCAGACGATCTGCTTTTGCCAAGATGTGTTATGAAGTAATTGATACATAATGTGAGTTTAAGACCTTCAGCATATATGATGCTAACACTGAATAAATAAAAATAATGTTTATATTCCTCTTTTTGGATTTAACGTAGTTATAGTTTAATTAAATTGTATTGACATTTTACCGACATCATTGTGCTTGACGTTGCATTTGAAAAAAGGAGTATGGATTCGATCGGATTACTATAATAGTATTTAGGTAATCTGCAGTTCATACATTCGTGTATTGAGGATAGTTATGCCTTATTAAAAAAGGAGATTGTCTTTCTCCGGATCAATGACTGCGCAAAGTAATGCTATATTCGATAAAGGCCAGCGATCACATATACATACACAATCGATTGTTTTAAAGGTTGATCTTTGAAGCAATGAGCTATTAACAGCAAAAGGGGTATCAAATAGTTCATAAGTGTGTCTTTCTACAGCAAATGAAAAAATACTAAAGTCAATCAGACAAAGACACACATAAAACGCAACCACCACCAATACGCCGACCGAAAACAAGCAACACACACACAACCACACACTCACGAACGCACGCACGCACGCACACACATATACACACACACACAAGACAAAAACTACAAACACGGTAAAACGCACATGCATAAGGACACAGGTACCAAACAAAAAGCAAAAATTGCAACACAAAAAGAGAAAATTGCGTCTGTTTATGAGCAGTAGTTGAAATTGCAACACGGCTCATGCCCCTAGCACCGGCTTAAGCGGTATTCAATTTTCAGAACAAGAAGTGCTGAAATTCATGATCTCGAAGGATCAAAAGGTATAACAACACTGAAATTGAAGTACGGGGCGACGTTTTACGGCCACCACACACTCACTTAACACCTGCTGTTTTTATGTTCTTTTGGGTAAATAGAAGAAATCATAGTTTCAAAATAAGGGTCATCCAAATTCAAAATTCTTAAAAGTTTTATTAAAAGCATTTACAATATCAGCTTGTGTATAAAATTCAATGTTAATTTGGTTAAAGCATGTGCAGTGTGCAAGGATAAGTGTGATTTGCATGATGCGTGTGTGACATGGTGTGCATGAGATGTCAGGGACCGTTGAATTCGTGTAATCGATAACAAAACAGGATCTGTTTTTAAAAAATGCTTTCATAGTTTAGTGGATATTAAACTAGTTTAGTCGAGCGATAAGTGGATGCAGTTTGTTCACTTAAATGTTTTCGTTATACATGCATTTTACCACTGTTTTTGCAATCGCGGTTGTTGTAGATTAGTCGGAGAGGGGATACGTTTATTTACACTGTTTGTCTTTTAGGGTAGGGATGGAATAAGTATGAGGTTGCAACACAAAAAGAGAAAATTGCAGACTCGGTTTTATTGAGTCTGTTCATGAACAGTAATTGAAAGTGCAACACTGCTCACGCCCCTAGCACCGGTTTAAGCGGTATTCAATTTTTAGAACAAGCAGAAAACTGCCTCAATCTAGTGGCTAACATTCGCCTGCCGAATTGCCAGACTTCACAATCCGACCACACCTATCCATAACTCGTGCATTTCAGAAAAGTGGACTGCCAGGTAAACTGCCCAACCCTTACCACTCTATTTATACACTCACCAAGCCAGTCCATTTACACTTCAGCGATCACTAAATGGACTCAACGTTAGCCACTACCCAAAATTACAGTGGACAAATAATTTACAGACTGGACACCACTGACCCTTAGCCTACACTGTCCCACTATAAGACATAACTATACAACGGTAAGCAAATACAAATTTTATAATTAAAAGCAATACAAGTATTCACACCCTGCGACAACCCCCATAACACAGTTACCAGCTGTGCTGATTATTGATTCCCCGGAGTGCTACTGCAATGGCCAGTCAGGGTCAATAGCCATAAGAGATAAATTTATGAAATTATACATTGATCCTCTGTGATTGTAGCCCGCCTGACCAGATTGTGTATTAGAAGCCTGAGAGTCAGCACCAAAAATACACAGCATGGGGTCAATGGGTCAACCTTTCGAAACGCATTGAAGGCCTGCTCATATCCATGCTTTGTGTAAATGATGTAAGTTCGAATTCTATTCCATTTAGGGAGATTCGTCTTTGGTCTAACAATAGAGTACATGTATAAGAATAGAGAATTCCAACCAACAGTAGATTACATGTATAAGAATAGAGAATTCCAACCATGCTTGCTGTCCATTGTTGTTGAGTTCTCAGATAATATCGCCCTGTTTAGACGTCTATACAGGTAATTACATGATGGACGTACGGATTATCATTGCAGAATTAATTTCAAGTTGGTTATAACAATGTGGATGTCCCAGGTGGTTAATTTTGTATTATGAAGTTTTCAATTTCATTAATTATAGGAGAGAAACAGTTAATATATATAAACATTCTGATTTATGTTTTTAAGCTGACCATATTTTATTTCGTTCAAAGGCATATTCAAAATATATGATCCTGACTGGACGTCGAGCTACAAGGTTGCATACTGAAATGGAATATGCGTTGTTCCAACGGATATTCCCATGGATAAAATAGGTCCAGACCAGATCGACTGATCAGGGTCTGTGCTGTTTGATTTATGTTATCCATACACATTGTTATGAAACATTCCCTACCAGTGTCTGGAGTGCACTGATATTCACATGAGTGAAATGAGACATTAAAACAGGTGCTACGAATATACCAGTTACATTTAATCCCTATAATTTCAAATGGACTATCCCGAACTTCAAACAGGTCAAGCTTATGATGACTGTAGAGGGATTTCTAAAGATTAGTGTAACATGACAAACAGTGCAGACAATGATGAGAGGGCTGCTGTAGAAGCCCTAATATATGGGACTACACTGCTTTAAAGGACATTAGTGATTCCCGAGTCCCGCACTGTAAGGTTTATACGAAATATAGCAATAATCTGTATAATTGACCGGTCGCTTTATGTCAAATAGATAAACTAAACGTATTGCTTACTATTATGGGTACGTTATAACAGTATTGGAAGCAGTTGTTGACATAATCTCCTTTTAGTACACACAGTTCACTATTTAGTGTCGACACATGCATTAAGGATACATAAATAAAACAAACGGAAAAGGGCCGGTAAGCCATGTTTTTCAGATTATTACAGAACAGAGTAGTCGACATTTCCCTTAATGTTACTTAAGGAAATAGATTCTGAAACTAGTAGACCTTTTGAAAGCACAACCAGCCATTCGAAAAGAGAAATCGTTGACTCGGCTTTATTGAGTCAGTTCATGAGCAGTTATTAAACGTGCAACACTACTAACACACCCTAGCACCGGCTTAAGCGGTATTCATGTTTCATAAATAAAAATCATTGAAACTGAGTGTCCGAAGGACAATAACATACAACAACGTTGAGAATGAAGCACGTTGCGACTTTCCGTCGTCACAGAAGTGTCTAACACCTACTGCTGCGAAGTACATAAATACTGAAAGTAGAAGGTCTTTCGAAAGCACAAGAAATAAAGCGAAAAAAGATAATTGCAGACACGGTCTCACTCAGTCTGTTCATGAGGTTTTGATAAACATTAAATTTTATTTGATGTGTATTCATGTAGAAATCTGCACGATAATTATTTCTGTTAAGTAGTTATTCAAGATATATAAAAGTACAAAAATGAGTCATGCAGGAAACACCACATACAGAACAAACAGTCGCCCGAACAGCAACACACGGAAACAGCAAATGTACATAACTATAAAAACATCAAGAGACACACAAAGACAAAACAAACATGCAATAGGGGGAAGATGGAAGTACCGCCTTGGAACGGTCAGTGACTAATCTACAACAACCATTTTTCTGGTTCAATTGCCATTGGGATTGGCATTGCTTGCAACATATTACGCCCACCACATTAAATGTGTAGGAAGGACCCTGGTGTTCCTTGTGGGGGGGGGGGTAAACCCCGTTTATGGGCGCCCAACCTCACACTTATTCCATCCCCACCCTAAAAGACAAACAGTGTAAATAAACGTATCCCCTCTCCGACTAATTTACAACAACCGCGATGGCAAATACAGTGGTAAAGTGCATGTATAACGAAAACATTTAAGTGAACAAACTGTATCCACCTATCGCTAGTGTACTCAATGATTGAGTACCTTTATTATAAATAACATAGAATGAGACGTATAAGCAATTATAGCATACCCTAATTTGACAGCACCTTCAGGAGCTGTATTATCTAGTCGATACTCTTTGGAAATACGTATACAGATGGGGCGTCGAGAATATGGTAATGCAATTTCGACGCCCAAGCTCGTTGAACGCCATGGATAACATTAATAACGCACCATCTTACAATTAAATATATCAGCAATAAGGAGGGTCTTGGAATTTACAATAATGTTTTATACAGTTGTATCAAAGTATGATTCGTAGCTACCAAAAACTTGGAAAATGACATTTGCAATTATACAAAGTATGGCAAAACATGTTTATGCTCATTTTGGTACGTCTACGTTCGACTAAAATGCTACATTTTGCTGTATCACATTTAATATTTACTTTGCTGAAGTTTCACAACCCAGTTAAGCTCATTCACTCCATTGTGTAGTCTAGATATAATGGGCAAAATATACTACATTCCATGATATTGAGCATATCGTCAAAGTAAACAGTGTGTCTATTAAAAGTCTCTTGAAGTAAAGTCTGACTAGGTTTTATATTGCATTCATAGCCTAAAAGAATCGTTACAAATATTGATATAATAAATGATCGAACATATCAGTTGAAATAGTCCATCTGCCAACTTAGCGTGTAAACGTCAACTCAACATACTAACAGTAATATACTTGCGGAATAAACCAAATCCCTGACAGTTTTATAGCTTACGTCTGGGTTCTGGACACATTTAATCAGAAATAATAATATTGCTGCGATACAAGTGCAAGGAAAAGTCGATAGTGTGGTATTCAAGTGCATGCTTTTGGCTCAATTTAGATTAAGTGATAACATGAATGATATGCGCAGGTCATGGAACGGTATCAGGAATCGATTTGTAATAAAATATAAATACGTACGATTTTCTGGGGTGTGTAAAACCCTACACAATTAAAGCGTGAATTATACAGATCATAGTTTATTTTAATAGGTTGCGAATATATATAAAGCTAATACAAATGTTTACCGTTTAGGTCTGGGTTTATTAATAAATCTTTCAGGTCTGCGTTTGCTATCTAACGCCATCCTTATTGCATTTGTAGCGGAAAGAGACGGTTGTTGTCCGTGTCCGGTATTAGTGTGTACTAAACAACTCCCTTGTTTGATTATTCTCTTTAAAGAAAATGTGTCTTCCATGAACACATATTAGATTACCAGGACTATGCATTGGGCATGTATCAGATACAACGCCATTTGTTTCACCATCAATCGGTAACCGCGTAAAATTGTGAACCTGAGTTCCCGCTGCATTCAGTGAGTAGTCAAAAACGTATGTCAATTTCTATAACAATAGACGAATGCATTGTGTATAACAATAAGTACTATTACTTCAAAATAAGTAAATGTAATGGGTTTGCACAGTGTATGAACATACATTACGATAAATAAGTGTACTCAAACATTATCATGCTGTTAATATATATATATGCTCTATATTTTATAACTGGTCTTTTTATTATGTCTGAATCGTTAACGGTATTGAAAAGGTTCTGACCGGATGACAAACAGATTTGCTTGATGAGACGCCGAGTTTCCTGGCGTCTCACATGATCCGAGTCGTTTGCAAGTGGCAATCAGGTCGTTATTATCATCATAAGGGTTGAACGCATTTACATGATTCACAAATGTAGCATTTTTTCTAGCATGCAGATGGTAGTCTAAACGCTTCCAATGCCTCTTGTTATATTTCGAAATGTCTATTTTATTTCCACATCATTAATCACGTTGTCAATTGTTGCTGATGAACAAGTACAAGCATACCGTATCAGTGTTTTTATTCATAAATAAGATATATGATATGCCTTGCAGGTTGTCTAAAAGCGTATACGCTACTGACCATGATATGATAACATATGGAAAGGAATTGTGTTGCTTTATTCATAAATAACTAGTTAACAGATTAGCAGCTGTTATTTACGTATGTAATACTAAATTACAAAAGATAGATTCTTATCAGTTACTAAAATGACAGCATTGGAAATCCAAATAACGTACACACGTGTTTTTAAATATGCACCGCTTCATTGCAAAACAAGGTGACATACGAGGAAAGAAAGTGTTTTCTGTTTTCTATGCAGTCCATAAATATGTATACATTAGACACATTATCAAAAATCGGTTTCACACGAGAACCACCGGGTTTTCGTCAGAATGAAAAAGGCAGATCGTATGCATGAATGAGGGTTCGAATCCCGGATGTTGCTTTTGTATGCCAAGGAACACCAGGGTCCTTCCTACACATTTAATGTGGTGGGCGTAATATGTTGCAAGCAATGCCAATCCCAATGGCAATTGAACCAGAAAAATGGTTGTTGTAGATTAGTCACTGACCGTTCCAAGGCGGTGCTTCCATCTTCCCCTATTGTGTGTTTGTTTTGTCTTTGTGCGTCTATTGTTGTTTTTATAGTTATGTACATTTGCTGTTTCCTTGTGTTGCTGTTCGGGCGACTGTTTATTCTGTATGTGGTGTTTCCTGCATGACTCATTTTTGTACTTTAATATTGTCCGATTAATTAATTTCAGACTAATTAAATGCATACCTATACGTAAACACATTTAAACATATATCAATGTGCCAAAATGAGAAGCATCATTCGCTTTGCAAACTATTAGCTTCGTTCAGCAATACGTTTCTGCTTGTATTATCCCGATACATGAGATGTTCGTGCGCAACACAATTAACCGAGGCTTTAATAAGTGTGAGGTTGGGCGCCCATAAACCGGTTTAACCCCCCAGTGACTTTTGTCACTGATCGTTCCAAGGCGGTACTTCCATCTTCCCCCTATTGCATGTTTGTTTTGTCTTTGTGCGTCTCTTGTTGTTTTTATAGTTATGTACATTTGCTGTTTCCTTGTGTTGCTGTTCGGGCGACTGTTTGTTCTGTATGTGGTGTTTCCTGCATGACTCATTTTTGTACTTTTAATAAGTCACAAAATAAATTTTTGAGGGTTATTGCATGGTCTATATGCCCGACGCGTTATCACTCTTTTCGCCAATTTGACCATTGTGATAGCAAATTCCTATAATTCTGAACCCTGTGCGATAATATTATCTGTACAGCAAGATAACTAGGTTATTTTTAATTATTGCTAACAACTTAAAATTGTCCCTTGAGAATCAGGTGTTATCGTCATTTTCTAGAGTTTCTTTTAAAATCAGTTGTTTTCCAGAAATAATCCAAATTTAGTTTTTTGCAATAGAACATGACAATAAACACTGAAAGTATCTGGCACTGCGATCCATACCTTTAGTTGGCAAGTTTTGTTCATAGCACCTTCTTGTTGCCTGTGGTTTGGATTATTACACTGTTTGTCTTTTAGGGTGGTGATGGAATAAGTGTGCGGTTGGACGCACCATAACTGGTTTAACAACAGTAACAGCTATAAATGACCGTTCCAAGGCAGTACTTTTATTTCCCCCTATTGTTTGTTTTGTCTTTGTACGTTTCTTTGTGTTTTGGTAGTTATGTACATTTACTGTTTCCTATTGTCCTGTTCGGGTGGCCTTTTTAATTTGCATGTGGTGATTCCATATTTGTAATTTCAAAGTATCACAATAGAGTCTGCAAGAAGTGGTCAACAACAGGAAATGCACAAATTATTTTTAGAACTACCTTAATATTTTCAGTCATTTGGTTTTAAAGACTTTCTAATTCCAGATATTACAGATATTCATTTCAGACTCACAATGATGATTTCAATCTCCTCTAGTGTATTTCACACAGTGCACATATTTCAGAAACTCTCTCCTCCAGGTCTACACCGTTTGCAAATGAATTAGTATATATGTGCATTCAGTTCCACATATAAAATGCTGTCCTTTGAGATGATTACTACTACAACAACTACTTCTACTACTGCTACTATTACTGCTGATAATAATAACGATAATAATAATAATAATAATAATAATAATAACGGTATTTATATAACGTCACGTTAAATGTTTGATCTTTGTCATTATGGCTTACTTGTTATTTTACTCATCATATGTATGATATGACATAATACCTGTATTATGAAACAATTATTGAATGTACCAAATTATGTATGTATTAAAATTAATTTAACCATATAACTCAAATAGTTAAACACGTCCAAATTAACGCTTTATGCAAATTCATATTTAATGTCGAAGGGGTCCTGCAGCAGAAGTATGTTCAGGTGACAATATTTGATATTGATTGGTGTAGCAAAAGGTGCAGACCCTAAGGTCTGAAAGGTCCTATTGATCGAGTATCAAACATAATTGATTCTGATGAGACACCGAGATACTGGACGTCTTATCTAGAACCATGCTGTTTGCAAATGTCCGTCATGTCGAGCCTAGCAGGCAATGTGTTACAAAATCTTATGTTCAAACTAATCTGAACGTATGTCAGTTATAATTATGTACGTTCCATTCAAAACCATATAAACAGATACAACATATGCATTGGCCACCAGAATTATATCATTTTTTACCGTAAGTCTGTAATAACACAATGAAACATGTTTATACTGACAAACATTGTTTATTTATACTGACAAACATTTGTTTGTTTATATGCCATAGGTTCAAAGGCTGTTTCACTCTCTTTAATACTTTTTAAGGATTATGTGATAAAAATAATTACATTGGCTCATTACAAATTGTTTGCATGCAACTCGTTAACTTTAATGAATATCACACTCGCTTAAGCTCGTGTCATATTATTATAGTAATCGTTTCATAAAAACAATTTGTAATAATTTAATATTGTTTATTTTCATTATTTTTGGCGTGCTGTGATTGGCTATATTTTTGTTTTTCTTACCTCCATGGAAAATGGTTTAGGCCACGCCTTGTGGGGACTACTTTGTATTCCTCCGCAGTTATATGAATCGGTAATAAATGTTGAAAATAAACAAATGGTTTGTGAATATTATTTTAATTACTTTGTTAGATTCAGTAGTGATATTAAATTATAAGTAATACAAGTAATATATATAATATTGTTTGTTTTCATGCAGGTATAAAAACAAACTTTGTCACGCTTAGGTATGAAACCGCTTCACGGTTTCATACAGTGCAAATAAGTTATACCTCAATGAAAACAAAAATATTCTATATATTCCTTAAATGAACACCCATATAAGATCCTCTATTTATCGTTCGCCTTGTTAAATCTGGATGAAACTAGTCTTTTCCTGCATGACTCATTTTTGTACTTTGGTTAAATGCAACCACTATCTAACTTCAACTGCATCACAAGCAATTAGTACATGCAGCAGTAATGACGATGATTCCTAGATTTAAAAACAGAACCGCGGTGCAGTGGAATTTGATAACGGCTATCATAATATGTATGGTGTGAACATTGACTGTCCATTTCTTACCAAAGCCCGAAAAGTCGAGTTTTTGTGATAAGACTTAAGGAATGTGATTAATATCTGTATTTTACTGCACGAATGGAAGAACTGTCCGTCCGTTTGCATAAAACTATTTTTCTAAACAATGCTCTCTTGCAAACACACCACACCATGAATAGTCAGAATAGATATAAATGTTATGTTACGAAACACATACAAATACAAAGTGTATAATTACAAAGTACTGTTGTCTCGACTTTCTTTGATGAGTTTAAAATCAGATATAACCGGACTCAAATGATAAAGTTGTCTTGAAACAACGCTCCCTTGCACAATTGAACGTTTTGCATGTCAAACTGTGTGGTAAAACTACGTATTTTCTTAATATTTGGTGAATAACAAAACGGCCAAAGGCTCTCCGCTGTAGCAATCCTGAAGGCCTATAACATTGCTACCAATGGTGTATATAAATCCATGTACTGCATATCAGATAGTTTAATATTCCAATATATAAATCATGGATTCCAATACAACATTCCCATGCCAAATCACTGTTCGAATGGAAGAGTTTTACAGCGCAAATACGACGGTTTATGATATTGAATGCAATATAATAATGCCTTTCATATATGTTTATAGGACTACCCCATACCTAAATAATTTGTAACCTTCTTATCCATATATTTAAATGAATTGAAATTGTAAAACTGTAGGCAACATATAATGTCATACATCCGATACTCATATTAATAACACAATTGAAAATGGAAGTGCAGAAGCGCTGGGTTTTTTGTGGTTAAGACACGTTATCATTATGATATAGTAAAATACTCGTCGACCTGTAAAAGCAATGATAGTGCAATTAGATTTTATTAATTGTACCACAATTACAATTTGTATTTTGTTATTCGTTATGAATCCGGAACATTTGGATGTGTTGCATCTCAGCCACCATCGGATACAAATGTCTATGCGGAATTTGATACATACAACAACGCTACAAAAGGTATTTGTTTATTATGTTATTGGTGTATAGAGTAGAACCCCTCTAATGCGATCACTTAATGAATAAACATTGGTGTCTTTATAAGCAGGTGGTAGCTTAATGCAGTACAAAAGTACTCTAGGAGCTTTCTGCATTACCTTTTGTCCTGCATGAAGCTACCACCTGCATCTAGCACCCAGAATAATACCTCTTTTTGGTGGTCGCATTAGCGGACTTTTACTGTATTTATATCTAAATTAAACTATTTATTCAAGCTGTATGTACACACACAACTCTATCTTAAAACCTTTATATTTGACTAGCTTGTCCATCGACAAATCCTTTAGGAAAATATCACACTGATCTGAAATATAGGACTAATGCAGTTTGATAAGTTACGACACATATTCACGTAAAACGTGTATGATTGCTTTTAAGTTGCAAACATCTAATTTTCATGTTGTATAGTGACCACGTTTATTGGTAGGTTCAAGGTTATACGATGGTATCATTAGTAATATAAGTACATCATTTCACCGTTGCTAGTCTTGTTATATTTAGCCATTCTCTTGCTGAATTCTTAAATACATTTCTCCTTCTTTACCCATGCCCTGTTGTATCATGACATATATCTTCACTGTGTACAAGTATTTCGCTATGCAGTCACTGCTGTGGAGTGCACTGGTTGCACAATCAACTTGTAAATAGTGCAGCCCCTGATGAGACAGCTCCTGCAGGAGCTGTCTCATCTGGGTATTCACTATTTACAGGTAGGTATATTGACGTGAATAGCAAGCGAAGAGTTAAAATGTTCTGTATCGATTATTGATTCTGTCACATCTGATACCTTCTGAAATATAATTTGTACGCCACACTACCATAATGACAATGTTCTACACTGCAGAATCTACAAATTAAGGGAGTCGAAATAAATAATTGCTGTTTATTCGTCGATGTCCGACTAATATCACCGTGATTGATATTCAAATATATAAACATAAACGTTTACGGATGTTAAAAACATTTGCTAATGTTGTGATCTGGCGCATTTGTCATTTCTTCCATTTCGATGAAGCTATTGAGAAATTATTGTCAAATATTATGGATCCTGATTTATACATTGACCTATGCGGTGTCTCATCTGGATCCAACCAGTTGCAAATGCGGGACACTGTATGGCAACGTGGGACATTTTGCAATACAAACAGTGTAAACTCGGACCGGATATCTCGTCCATTATGTGTTCTCCGATCATGTGTTATGCTGTATGGAAATATATCTGCATTGTTTGCATTACTGTAAAACTCATTTTTTTCCAGAGAACTACTCTGTTGTGAACAGCTTGAATTACCGTTTAAATTCACAGGGTGTCATGTGTCTTTGTTATTGTATTATGAACTTACTTAGCAGTCAACCAGAAAAGCAATTCTGAAAATCAGATATAAACGAGTTTAATAAATATATGTATTATAAATCATCACATGCCGACATTACATATTAATGAAAATCATATAACTATTCCATGGTAATGTAATGCTTTATGGAACACATGTGCTTACATGTTTGTAAATGATTTAATATAGACTCGTTTATGCTGTATACTTCTTCGTAACACTTCCAAGATGCATTGATTATCTTGAACGATTTCAAACGATGCAAAATTCAAATGCCATTAAGCACTCCCTTTATCAGTCTCTGTTTCACTACATAATATGGTTGGATCTAATTTTATACTATGAAACATTTCGTTTAAGAATACATCGATGTATAATTTAATATAGGCTTAATTTTGCAAATCACCCCGAAACTATTAGCTTATATCGCTTTTAATTAATTCCATATGAACAATGAACAAGACACTTGATTGGACGAGTCTGATGTTGGACGAGTCCCCTAGCCGTAATTGTAACTTCTATTAGTAATTTTACCACTTACCATTCCATTGTCAAGGACCAAGGACTGTTCATGTTTCACCCTATTTTTCTGTTCGAATCGTGTTTCGTCCATACATTTGTACATACGAGTATGTGTATGATGGATTCTGAGTGTGTATAAGCACCTTAAAATTGCTGTGGCTCGAGGCTATTGGGGTTTCGTTACAAATTATCGTTTGGCCCTATGTGACCTGTTCAGCGTCACAGTGCCTTAAACTCCGGACTATCTAATCAAGTGTTGCAGTATTATGGTAACAATTACTTATGGCGACATATCTTGTCTTTCCGTTTCGGTGCGTGTCATTGAGATTTTGTTTACGGTGATGATGATATGCTGTCGGATTTGAGCAGGCAGGGAACACTTCTGTGACGGTCGTGTATGTAAATGTGAGCGCGCACTTCATTTTTGCTTCTAGTATTGCTGCTGTGTGTCATTGTCATAATTTCCTATCAGGCTTCTGTTAAATGTTTACTTTGAATCTGATGTACTCAACTAAACAGTGTAGCGAATTCGCTTGATACACAAACGGCTTCGCAATGGAACAAACACATGCTAATTTTGTACTAAAATAGTGAAGACCCAGATGAGACAGCTCAGGAGCTGTCTCATCAGGGTCTGCACTATTTACAAGTTGATTGTGCAACCAATGCACTCCACCGCAGTGAAAGAATGTATTTTAAGATTCAGCAAGAGAAGGGTTAATGGAGGACAGACGTTATGCAGAAAGTTCCTGCATTTGTTATATCGGATATCGCTTTACTGTGAAGTAAACTATCCAGTTGTGAATACTGGAAACATTACGCATGAAGCATACACATTAGACATGTCTTGAGCAATACTATCATTTAAATGATTATGTATATACACGTGTTTATATCCATCAGAGCAACAGATAATCACTATACTGTTCGACACCTTGCTTGCATTTTGGTTGACAAGCTGATTACTGCCTTACTAATATGTTTGTCTTGTGTTTTTGTATTTGTGCGCGTGTTGATTTTTAAAATGTTTCTCTCTTGTACCTGTGCGTTTGTTGATAGTTTAGGTGTTCACCAAGTGTGTGTTTGCGTGTGCTTGTGTGCTTGTGTGTGTGTGTGTGCATGCGTGAGTGATTGTGTGCATGTATGTGCGCACGTTTGTGTGTGTGTGTGTGATATGCGTTCTATCGATGTTTTGGCGGTGTTATTTCCTGCTTGACTTACCTTTCTTTTGGATAACATATTTGTACGTTATGGGAATGCTATATACCGTCAGGTAATTGGTATTCCCATGGGTACGAATTGTGCACCACTTGTCGCAGATTTGTTTTTGTACTGCTATGAGAGAGATTTCATGTTGAGTTTGAATCCTCAATCACAAGAAGATGTTATAAAAGCCTTCAATGATACTTGTCGATATTTGGATGATATTTTTAACTTAGATAACCCTTTCTTTAATGCTCTGATTCCTACAATTTATCCTAAAGAACTCAAATTGAATAAAGTTAACCCGTCCGACAATTATGCAGCGTTTCTTGACCTAGACCTTAAAATTAATAATGGAATGATTTCTTCTAAAATATATGACAAAAGAGATGATTTTGATTTTAATATTGTAAATTTTCCTCATCTTGACGGGGATGTTCCCCGTGCTCCATCTTACGGGGTTTATATATCTCAACTTATTCGTTTTGTTAGAGCTTGTTCATCTATTGACGATTTTAACAGTCGAAATCTCATTTTAACTGAAAAACTGCTTAAACAAGGATATAGATACCATAAACTAAGAAAAACTTTCTCTAAATTTTACTATCGAAATCTCTCGCTTATTGGCAGTACAAATGTAATCTCAAGGTACTTTTGCGACACGGTATTTCACATCCTGAATTTTATGGTGATGTGATTTACAAACTTCGTAGAATTATTGGACATACCCATTTTCTCACTTTGTTCATCAAATATATAAAACAATTCATTAAAAAGGGATATGATCCTGTATTATTACAACATACTGCATGTTTGGTTGTGAACCCATTTACAGTTGGCAATCACGCTGGCCTCTTTGCATGTACGCCGACAAGAAAGGTTTAGTACTCTATGAAGGCGACCTCTTAAATCCAGAAATGGAAGGAGAACATCGGATATCTGTACTATTTCATTTTTGTCGTACCCTTTATTACTTTTCTACAGTTACTCTGTTTGCAGCTCAATCATTGAGTACACTAGCGATAGGTGGATACAGTATGTTCAATTAAATGTTTTTGTTTTTTTTTGTTATACATGCACTTTACCACTGTATTTGCTGTCGCGGTTGTTGTAGATTAGTCGGAGAGGGGATACGTTTATTTACACTGTTTGTCTTTTAGGATGGGGATGGAATAAGGGTGAGGTTGGGCGCCCATAAACCGGTTTAAACCCCCGGTGACTTTTGTCACTGACCGTTCCAAGGCGGTACTTCCATCTTCCTCCTATTGTATGTTTGTTTTGTCTTTGTGCGTCTCTTGTTGTTTTTTCTACCCATGTACATTTGCTGTTTCCTTGTGTTGCTGTTCGGGCGAGTGTTTGTTCTGTATGTGGTATTTCCTGCATGACTCATTTTTGTACTTTTACTACGTTTTCATTCAAACGTTGAAAATGTAGTGAACGAAAGGTGGGATGAAATAATTTGCTCACATGCTAAATGTTAAGCATTGAGTGTTCGTTGCAATACATTTCTAAATTCAGGACCATTGTATATGTTTAAAACTGCTTCAAATATCCTAAGACATATCTATTCCGACTAAATGCGACTTTCGTACGTTGAATCTAAAAACATTTAAATAAATTCAAATACTGACAGCAACCGAACTTACACAGAAACTTTTATATTGTACACAACGCATGACCGCACACACCGTAAGAACAACTACTCCTTGAATAGTCATGCAAGAGATTATTACATCATGACTATTAATCAGATCAATTTCTATAATAGCACATGTAGAACACGGGAAGTTTGATTCACAGTAGTAACTGTAGAACCATATCTATATTACTTTCTACAGGAGCCGTCTGATCTGGGTCTTTGCAAAGGTGTAGAAAGGCGTGTTTATGGAGCAATGGTTTGAAATCTAATATCAAATATCAATCCCAATGGCAATTGAACCAGAAAAATGGTTGTTGTAGATTAGTCACTGACCGTTCCAAGGCGGTGCTTCCATCTTCCCCTATTGTGTGTTTGTTTTGTCTTTGTGCGTCTCTTGTTGTTTTTATAGTTATGTACATTTGCTGTTTCCTTGTGTTGCTGTTCGGGCGACTGTTTATTCTGTATGTGGTGTTTCCTGCATGACTCATTTTTGTACTTTAATATTGTCCGATTAATTAATTTCAGACTAATTAAATGCATACCTATACGTAAACACATTTAAACATATATCAATGTGCCAAAATGAGAAGCATCATTCGCTTTGCAAACTATTAGCTTCGTTCAGCAATACGTTTCTGCTTGTATTATCCCGATACATGAGATGTTCGTGCGCAACACAATTAACCGAGGCTTTAATAAGTGTGAGGTTGGGCGCCCATAAACCGGTTTAACCCCCCAGTGACTTTTGTCACTGATCGTTCCAAGGCGGTACTTCCATCTTCCCCATATTGCATGTTTGTTTTGTCTTTGTGCGTCTCTTGTTGTTTTTATAGTTATGTACATTTGCTGTTTCCTTGTGTTGCTGTTCGGGCGACTGTTTGTTCTGTATGTGGTGTTTCCTGCATGACTCATTTTTGTACTTTTAATAAGTCACAAAATAAATTTTTGAGGGTTATTGCATGGTCTATATGCCCGACGCGTTATCACTCTTTTCGCCAATTTGACCATTGTGATAGCAAATTCCTATAATTCTGAACCCTGTGCGATAATATTATCTGTACAGCAAGATAACTAGGTTATTTTTAATTATTGCTAACAACTTAAAATTGTCCCTTGAGAATCAGGTGTTATCGTCATTTTCTAGAGTTTCTTTTAAAATCAGTTGTTTTCCAGAAATAATCCAAATTTAGTTTTTTGCAATAGAACATGACAATAAACACTGAAAGTATCTGGCACTGCGATCCATACCTTTAGTTGGCAAGTTTTGTTCATAGCACCTTCTTGTTGCCTGTGGTTTGGATTATTACACTGTTTGTCTTTTAGGGTGGTGATGGAATAAGTGTGCGGTTGGACGCACCATAACTGGTTTAACAACAGTAACAGCTATAAATGACCGTTCCAAGGCAGTACTTTTATTTCCCCCTATTGTTTGTTTTGTCTTTGTACGTTTCTTTGTGTTTTGGTAGTTATGTACATTTACTGTTTCCTATTGTCCTGTTCGGGTGGCCTTTTTAATTTGCATGTGGTGATTCCATATTTGTAATTTCAAAGTATCACAATAGAGTCTGCAAGAAGTGGTCAACAACAGGAAATGCACAAATTATTTTTAGAACTACCTTAATATTTTCAGTCATTTGGTTTTAAAAACTTTCTAATTCCAGATATTACAGATATTCATTTCAGACTCACAATGATGATTTCAATCTCCTCTAGTGTATTTCACACAGTGCACATATTTCAGAAACTCTCTCCTCCAGGTCTACACCGTTTGCAAATGAATTAGTATATATGTGCATTCAGTTCCACATATAAAATGCTGTCCTTTGAGATGATTACTACTACAACAACTACTTCTACTACTGCTACTATTACTGCTGATAATAATAACGATAATAATAATAATAATAATAATAACGGTATTTATATAACGTCACGTCAAATGTTTGATCTTTGTCATTATGGCTTACTTGTAATTTTACTCATCATATGTATGATATGACATAATACCTGTATTATGCAACAATTATTGAATGTACCAAATTATGTATGTATTAAAATTAATTTAACCATTTAACTCAAATAGTTAAACACGTCCAAATTAACGCTTTATGCAAATTCATATTTAATGTCGAAGGGGTCCTGCAGCAGAAGTATGTTCAGGTGACAATATTTGATATTGATTGGTGTAGCAAAAGGTGCAGACCCTAAGGTCTGAAAGGTCCTATTGATCGAGTATCAAACATAATTGATTCTGATGAGACACCGAGATACTGGACGTCTCATCTAGAACCATGCTGTTTGCAAATGTCCGTCATGTCGAGCCTAGCAGGCAATGTGTTACAACATCTTATGTTCAAACTAATCTGAACGTATGTCAGTTATAATGATGTACGTTCCATTCAAAACCATATAAAGAGATACAACATATGCATTGGCCACCAGAATTATATCATTTTTTACCGTAAGTCTGTAATAACACAATGAAACATGTTTATACTGACAAACATTGTATATTTATACTGACAAACATTTGTTTGTTTATATGCCATAGGTTCAAAGGCTGTTTCACTCTCTTTAATACTTTTTAAGGATTATGTGATAAAAATAATTACATTGGCTCATTACAAATTGTTTGCATGCAACTCGTTAACTTTAATGAATATCACACTCGCTTAAGCTCGTGTCATATTATTATAGTAATCGTTTCATAAAAACAATTTGTAATAATTTAATATTGTTTATTTTCATTATTTTTGGCGTGCTGTGATTGGCTGTATTTTTGTTTTTCTTACCTCCATGGAAAATGGTTTAGGCCACGCCTTGTGGGGACTACTTTGTATTCCTCCGCAGTTATATGAATCGGTAATAAATGTTGAAAATAAACAAATGGTTTGTGAATATTATTTTAATTACTTTGTTAGATTCAGTAGTGATATTAAATTATAAGTAATACAAGTAATATATATAATATTGTTTGTTTTCATGCAGGTATAAAAACAAACTTTGTCACGCTTAGGTATGAAACCGCTTCACCGTTTCATACAGTGCAAATAAGTTATACCTCAATGAAAACAAAAATATTCTATATATTCCTTAAATGAACACCCATATAAGATCCTCTATTTATCGTTCGCCTTGTTAAATCTGGATGAAACTAGTCTTTTCCTGCATGACTCATTTTTGTACTTTGGTTAAATGCAACCACTATCTAACTTCAACTGCATCACAAGCAATTAGTACATGCAGCAGTAATGACGATGATTCCTAGATTTAAAAACAGAACCGCGGTGCTGTGGAATTTGATAACGGCTATCATAATATGTATGGTGTGAACATTGACTGTCCATTTCTTACCAAAGCCCGAAAAGTCGAGTTTTTGTGATAAGACTTAAGGAATGTGATTAATATCTGTATTTTACTGCACGAATGGAAGAACTGTCCGTCCGTTTGCATAAAACTATTTTTCTAAACAATGCTCTCTTGCAAACACACCACACCATGAATAGTCAGAATAGATATAAATGTTATGTTACGAAACACATACAAATACAAAGTGTATAATTACAAAGTACTGTTGTCTCGACTTTCTTTGATGAGTTTAAAATCAGATATAACCGGACTCAAATGATAAAGTTGTCTTGAAACAACGCTCCCTTGCACAATTGAACGTTTTGCATGTCAAACTGTGTGGTAAAACTACGTATTTTCTTAATATTTGGTGAATAACAAAACGGCCAAAGGCTCTCCGCTGTAGCAATCCTGAAGGCCTATAACATTGCTACCAATGGTGTATATAAATCCATGTACTGCATATCAGATAGTTTAATATTCCAATATATAAATCATGGATTCCAATACAACATTCCCATGCCAAATCACTGTTCGAATGGAAGAGTTTTACAGCGCAAATACGACGGTTTATGATATTGAATGCAATATAATAATGCCTTTCATATATGTTTATAGGACTACCCCATACCTAAATAATTTGTAACTTTCTTATCCATATATTTAAATGAATTGAAATTGTAAAACTGTAGGCAACATATAATGTCATACATCTGATACTCTTATTAATAACACAATTGAAAATGGAAGTGCAGAAGCGCTGGGTTTTTTGTGGTTAAAAGTACAAAAATGAGTCATGCAGGAAATACCACATACAGAACAAACACTCGCCCGAACAGCAACACAAGGAAACAGCAAATGTACATGGGTAGAAAAAACAACAAGAGACGCACAAAGACAAAACAAACATTCAATAGGAGGAAGATGGAAGTACCGCCTTGGAACGGTCAGTGACAAAAGTCACCGGGGGTAAGACACGTTATCATTATGATATAGTAAAATACTCGTCGACCTGTAAAAGCAATGATAGTGCAATTAGATTTTACTAATTGTACCACAATTACAATTTGTATTTTGTTATTCGTTATGAATCCGGAAAATTTGGATTGGTTGCATCTCAGCCACCATCGGATACAAATGTCTATGCGGAATTTGATACATACAACAATGCTACAAAAGGTATTTGTTTATTATGTTATTGGTGTATAGAGTAGAACCCCTCTAATGCGACCACTTAATGAATAAACATTGGTGTCTTTATAAGCAGGTGGTAGCTTAATGCAGTACAAAAGTACTCTAGGAGCTTTCTGTATTACCTTTTGTCCTGCATGAAGCTACCACCTGCATCTAGCACCCAGAATAATACCTCTTTTTGGTGGTCGCATTAGCGGACTTTTACTGTATTTATATCTAAATTAAACTATTTATTCAAGCTGTATGTACACACACAACTCTATCTTAAAACCTTTATATTTGACTAGCTTGTCCATCGACAAATCCTTTAAGAAAATATCACACTGATCTGAAATATAGGACTAATGCAGTTTGATAAGTTACGACACATATTCACGTAAAACTTGTATGATTGCTTTTAAGTTGCAAACATCTAATTTTCATGTTGTATAGTGACCACGTTTATTGGTAGGTTCAAGGTTATACGATGGTATCATTAGTAATATAAGTACATCATTTCACCGTTGCTAGTCTTGTTATATTTAGCCATTCTCTTGCTGAATTCTTAAATACATTTCTCCTTCTTTACCCATGCCCTGTTGTATCATGACATATATCTTCACTGTGTACAAGTATTTCGATGTGCAGTCACTGCTGTGGAGTGCACTGGTTGCACAATCAACTTGTAAATAGTGCAGCCCCTGATGAGACAGCTCCTGCAGGAGCTGTCTCATCTGGGTATTCACTATTTACAGGTAGGTATATTGACGTGAATAGCAAGCGAAGAGTTAAAATGTTCTGTATCGATTATTGATTCTGTCACATCTGATACCTTCTGAAATATAATGTGTACGCCACACTACCATAATGACAATGTTCTACACTGCAGAATCTACAAATTAAGGGAGTCGAAATAAATAATTGCTGTTTATTCGTCGATGTCCGACTAATATCACCGTGATTGATATTCAAATATATAAACATAAACGTTTACGGATGTTAAAAACATTTGCTAATGTTGTGATCTGGCGCATTTGTCATTTCTTCCATTTCGATGAAGCTATTGAGAAATTATTGTCAAATATTATGGATCCTGATTTATACATTGACCTATGCGGTGTCTCATCTGGATCCAACCAGTTGCAAATGCGGGACACTGTATGGCAACGTGGGACATTTTGCAATACAAACAGTGTAAACTCGGACCGGATATCTCGTCCATTATGTGTTCTCCGATCATGTGTTATGCTGTATGGAAATATATCTGCATTGTTTGCATTACTGTAAAACTCATTTTTTTCCAGAGAACTACTCTGTTGTGAACAGCTTGAATTACCGTTTAAATTCACAGGGTGTCATGTGTCTTTGTTATTGTATTATGAACTTACTTAGCAGTCAACCAGAAAAGCAATTCTGAAAATCAGATATAAACGAGTTTAATAAATATATGTATTATAAATCATCACATGCCGACATTACATATTAATGAAAATCATATAACTATTCCATGGTAATGTAATGCTTTATGGAACACATGTGCTTACATGTTTGTAAATGATTTAATATAGACTCGTTTATGCTGTATACTTCTTCGTAACACTTCCAAGATGCATTGATTATCTTGAACGATTTCAAACGATGCAAAATTCAAATGCCATTAAGCACTCCCTTTATCAGTCTCTGTTTCACTACATAATATGGTTGGATCTAATTTTATACTATGAAACATTTCGTTTAAGAATACATCGATGTATAATTTAATATAAGCTTAATTTTGCAAATCACCCCGAAACTATTAGCTTATATCGCTTTTAATTAATTCCATATGAACAATGAACAAGACACTTGATTGGACGAGTCTGATGTTGGACGAGTCCCCTAGCCATAATTGTAACTTCTATTAGTAATTTTACCACTTACCATTCCATTGTCAAGGACCAAGGACTGTTCATGTTTCACCCTATTTTTCTGTTCGAATCGTGTTTCGTCCATACATTTGTACATACGAGTATGTGTATGATGGATTCTGAGTGTGTATAAGCACCTTAAAATTGCTGTGGCTCGAGGCTATTGGGGTTTCGTTACAAATTATCGTTTGGCCCTATGTGACCTGTTCAGCGTCACAGTGCCTTAAACTCCGGACTATCCAATCAAGTGTTGCAGTATTATGGTAACAATTATTTATGGCGACATAGCTTGTCTTTCCGTTTCGGTGCGTGTCATTGAGATTTTGTTTACGGTGATGATGATATGCTGTCGGATTTGAGCAGGCAGGGAACACTTCTGTGACGGTCGTGTATGTAAATGTGAGCGCGCACTTCATTTTTGCTTCTAGTATTGCTGCTGTGTGTCATTGTCATAATTTCCTATCAGGATTCTGTTAAATGTTTACTTTGAATCTGATGTACTCAACTACACAGTGTAGCGAATTCGCTTGATACACAAACGGCTTCGCAATGGAACAAACACATGCTAATTTTGTACTAAAATAGTGAAGACCCAGATGAGACAGCTCAGGAGCTGTCTCATCAGGGTCTGCACTATTTACAAGTTGATTGTGCAACCAATGCACTCCACCGCAGTGAAATAATGTATTTTAAGATTCAGCAAGAGAAGGGTTAATGGAGGACAGACGTTATGCAGAAAGTTCCTGCATTTGTTATATCGGATATCGCTTTACTGTGAAGTAAACTATCCAGCTGTGAATACTGGAAACATTACGCATGAAGCATACACATTAGACATGTCTTGAGCAATACTATCATTTAAATGATTATGTATATACACGTGTTTATATCCATCAGAGCAACAGATAATCACTATACTGTTCGACACCTTGCTTGCATTTTGGTTGACAAGCTGATTACTGCCTTACTAATATGTTTGTCTTGTGTTTTTGTATTTGTGCGCGTGTTGATTTTTAAAATGTTTCTCTCTTGTACCTGTGCGTTTGTTGATAGTTTAGGTGTTCACCAAGTGTGTGTTTGCGTGTGCTTGTGTGTGCGTGTGTGTGTGTGCATGCGTGAGTGATTGTGTGCATGTGTGTGCGGACGTTTGTGTGTGTGTGTGTGATATGCGTTCTATCGATGTTTTGGTGGTGTTATTTCCTGCTTGACTTTACTACGTTTTCATTCAAACGTTGAAAATGTAGTGAACGAAAGGTGGGATGAAATAATTTGCTCACATGCTAAATGTTAAGCATTGAGTGTTCGTTGCAATACATTTCTAAATTCAGGACCATTGTATATGTTTAAAACTGCTTCAAATATCCTAAGACATATCTATTCCGACTAAATGCGACTTTCGTACGTTGAATCTAAAAACATTTAAATAAATTCAAATACTGACAGCAACCGAACTTACACAGAAACTTTTATATTGTACACAACGCATGACCGCACACACCGTAAGAACAACTACTCCTTGAATAGTCATGCAAGAGATTATTACATCATGACTATTAATCAGATCAATTTCTATAATAGCACATGTAGAACACGGGAAGTTTGATTCACAGTAGTAACTGTAGAACCATATCTATATTACTTTCTACAGGAGCCGTCTGATCTGGGTCTTTGCAAAGGTGTAGAAAGGCGTGTTTATGGAGCAAATGGTTTGAAATCTAATATCCAAGAACAAATGTTATATCATTTTTTGCCACATCGTGCTGCATTCTGAGTAAATCATGGCAGTTTCTAGAAATACAAACCTATATATCTTTCATGAATTATGGTCGATGTTGGTTGCCTGTCAGCGATGAAAGTTATACAGACAAATAGCGCACTTGTATGTGCCACTTATCTCTTTCGCTGCCAGTGGGAAATATGCGATTTCCCATGCCAACAGTACGGCGTCTCATCTGGATCCATTCAGTTTGTAGTTGTGGCAATGATTAGTAAGTAAAGGGAAACAGATAAAACATTCGAATTTTAACAATACAAACATTTTGCAGTCGCAAATAGTTGGCAGTGAAATAATGCACCTTTACCCGCTACCCGCGACCTGACTCAATTTGCAAACATCATGATAACTCGATGTCTCATCAGGAACAAAGCTGTTTAACACTCTGTCAATACAGATCTACAGATAACGGTGCGTACTTAAATACTACAATCGTCATTTCTCCACCAAGCCCTATGCTGTGACCACTCTTTAGACTCGTCTCGAAGAGACGATTCTAAAAGGTGGTCACAACATAGTGTTTGGTAGAGAAATAAAGACATTATACTTGAAAATAGTTTAGTTAACGCATCTTATCTGGAGCTCTGGTCAATAGTTTCCCAGAGACTTGATCCACTCGAAAGTAATCAAAATTGCACAAGATCCGAATTTGATCAGATATTATTTGGCCCCGTGGGAAAAGGGTTATATACTTTATTGAGCTCCACAACTACGGGGAATGTATTTTGTTGCAAGGGAATTTGTTATATATAGAGAGTAAGTTGCTCTCCAATTTATCACAAAACTCACTCCAGTCCATAGGATATGTACATATGGCAGCATACAGGCATGATAGACGATGTGTGTCATTAAGGTCGCTAAATGGTATCTAAATGCTTTACGAAGTTCCAATTTCTACTTGCGAGGATGGGCAGATTGTATAGTAGAACCAGTCATAAACCATCATTTATTTAATTGATATCAACTGCTTTACTAACAGACAATAACATAAAGCAGAACCAATCAAAGTCTTATTTATTGAACATAGGAGTCATAAAAAGCAGGTGATTGCTTAACGAAGGGCAAACGTACCGCATAAAGCTCCAAAGGGAACTTTCTGCATCACGTTCGACCTGCATTAAGCTACCACCTATCTTCAAGACCCAAACGTAGACATCGTTTTAATGGTCGCTTAAGACAGATACTACTGTATTGCAGAAAGTGACTAGGATAGCTAACATTTTTATCCTACTACCATCTGCCTTAAGACCACGAAGTAGACCTGTTGTTGGTGGTCACTTTAGAGAAGTTTTACTGTGTGTTGTATAGTCATTTCAAATAGATAATGCAAGTCCAAACGTTTGTTGTATATATCATTGATACTATTGTATTGTATTGTAAATGTCTAGAATAGTGGTGGTGAAGTCTACTACCTCCATAAACATTATCCACTATCCATGTATATAGTGTAATAACAGTGTCCTTTTTTCTGACATTCCTTGTATTTATTTGACGCGTCTGTCTTTTTACAGCTTTTGTTTTGTTTTTGACAGCGCAATTATTTTCAAACCCGTTGACATTAATGGGTAACAGAAGTTATTTGTATCGTTTATCATTGTCAACAGCAGGCAGAGTAGGATCCAAATTCAGACCGTGCCTTAAATAAATGAATTTGTTCTATTTGAACCGAGTGATGTCATTGTTATCTAAATTAATCAGGAATACGCTGTGTCTGTACATATGTCCGCTTCATTGATATTATCATTAAGACATAAGACAAGTTTTATTTAACGTCGGATGTTCATTTAAGAAATGAATGACGTGCTCCCGGTGTTCATGAGGTTATGCAACGCATAGCTTTACGAGCAAAGTTAGTGAAGCCCGAAGGGCTTCACGTGAATCTTTGCTCGTAAAGCTATGCGTTGCATAACCTCATGAACACCGGGAGCACGTCATTTATTTCTTATATTTATATTCCATTGTATTTCTTATATTTCAACGGATTTTTTTTACCGGTCACGTAATAATAGCCGCTATCTAGGTCGTTGCCAGGTTCGTTTCTAACGTAGTAGGATCTCTAGATATGGTATGAAAAATAGTCCCAAACACATATTATAAATATAGAATGAATACAAGATTTTAATCAGTAAATTTCCAGCTATGTTTAAAGAAAAGATTATCGAGATATTTCAAACCATATATATTTACGAAATGTTGGTATTAAAGCATCTTCTTAAATGTAGGTCGCGGTGTCGAAGCCAATTTACTCAACCGCCATGCTTGATCGAAAGCGGGTCACAACGTTGGATTTTATTCTCGGATTTTTCTTTGTTAACGGTAAGGACATTGACTTATTTATGCTTCACACATTACTTGATAATATATTTTGATACGCCACGGCTGTTAAAGTTGGCAATATTATGTATTCAAGCGATAATTCTCAGTAAGAAGATGCCACATTTCAAATACTCCGCGCTTACACAGCGGAATTCTTGGAAAAGGAGAACCGACTCAAACTGGTATTGAAATGAACGTTCATGGGAAAATGCAACTTTCTTTTTAGAATAAGGTTATATAAGGACGTTACAGGGCGAATGTAAATATAACATAATAACATATGGGCTTTTATTCCGACAAAACAAGAGTAGAAAACAAAAAACGACAAAATAAAAGTATGAACATGCAATCATGCACATAGAAAAGTATCACATACAGCATGCTTATATAAGACAGTATCACAGTATTTACATTAGTATGAATCTATCACAGCTAGATCTATTATATTGAATTTTTGGTTGCGGATAAAAAGAAATATAATCAATTAGATCTCTTTAGTTGACTAGAGCAGCTATGATTTGGTTAACATGCATCCCTTAGCAAACTAGATCATATCTCGATCAGACAGCTTATTCGAGAGCTGCCCAATCTGGATCTGGTCAGTCTGTAGAGATTTAAAAACAAAAAAATCTTTGGAAGGAACAAAATTTCCTTTTTTTTTTCAATATAAATAAAAACAGTTAAGAAATACAAATTGATTGCAAAACATGCAGTTTTAAAACTAAAAAGCGAGAAACTAAAGCTGATTTCAAACAGGTTCTAGAACCAAGAATCAAGCATAAAATAAAACTAAAAAAACATGCCTGCAGATAAAACCAACGAATAAGAAAAAAAATAAGTATTGACAGGGTAAGCACATAATTAGGTAGAGCATACAGGGCATCCACATATGTCACTAGTCCAAGTGCGCAACAGCCTCCGAAATAAGGGGAATGACTCAGCAGTTCTGATTTCATTCGGGAGGCTGTTCCACACCCGGGCAGCCTCATATCTGAATGATCTGAGCCCATACCTGGTACCTTTGACCGTTGGGACTGAGGTAAGCTTCTCTTTCCTGAAATTATAAGAGGAATGTTTTAGTTGAAAAAGATCCTGAAGGTATTCCGGAGATATTTTATTTATATCTATTGTCAATACTATAATTTGCATATGTTTGGATTTCAAATACCGGGTATGCCAGTATACAAACCTTAAATCTGCGACCAGACTCACATTTGCAAATAGCTTTGATCCAGATGAGACTCCGAGCAATCCGAATAAAATTTGTTTCACACTCGGTTAACAGTTTCTGAAATGTCCTTGAATGAGTTCATCTGGTTGGTAAATCAATAGTATAGAAAGTTCTTCAAAGGTTTTAAATCAAGTACAACGATTGCAGATACAAGTTTGAGGAGACGTGAATTGTTATACTGCGAAATAAGGGTTAGTGCGAGTTAGATAATGCAATAAGTAGTTTTGAATGTTATTGTCCCCTTACTTGTAAACCCTCATATGTCTCGTAGTGTGAGTGGGACTTTGGCGTAAATCGCATTTAGGACTCTGTACGTATTTCGTTTACAAATACAACCAAACCCCTCTAAAATGGACGTTACATTTGGTATAAATATCGGTCTTGGAGACAGGTGACAGCTTAATGTAGGGTGATAGTCGTGCAGAATGTTCCTCTAAGAGCTTTCACCCTGCATCCACCTGTCTAAGAATATCTAACATCTTCTCTACTAGAATTCTGGTTTGGAGGGGTTTACTGTATTATAGTCTACTTCAATCATCATATTAAAATGTTTTTTCTACAGATCGTTAGGCGACGTACACACAATATCAACCAGTTTAAATTTGAATCGTTTAGACCTACGAAATTTAAGAGATACACAGTAATTCAATATACATTTATAACGTTATAACTGTATTTATTGACACTATTAAAAACAATACATTTGTGATATTGGTCACAAAATAATATTATGCTCAAACATCCCTGGCTCGTTGCAAGTAGCCAGAAATACCTTTCTAAAATCACGCTAATTGATCTCGAATAAGATTAAGTTAAAAACTGATTCGGTTATCCTTTGTAAGTAAATGCGACTTTCCTACAATAAAATGTTATCAAATCAATTCAGTTAAAACAAAAACACAGCAAGGTAACTTATAAAGAAGCTCCATATACACATAAGAGAACACAGGAGAACAAAATCGAGCAATTTCTTTCTCAATAAATTAGCCCCCATCATCCATGTACTAGACCTTGATGTACATTCAACTATCGTATACATTAGTCATGACTAGTATTCCATTTACTAAAACAGTTTTTCAGGTACGGGTCATTTAAATCTAATATGCAAATGTAACCAAGTAGAGATTGTGGCGAAATATATGATAAGCTTTAGATTGTATGACTTGATAGATCAGTAAGTAAAGTATTCGCATGGTAAGCAAAAGGCCCTGGGTGCAGGTTCCAGTCTAGTTACAACTTTTTCACCATGTTCCGCAAAACCTAATCTTGGAGAAAAACAAAATGTCACATTTAAAATAAATCAAGGCATTTTAAACTACAAAACAACTGTGTCTCTTTCATGAATAATCGTTTGTGCTGGTTGCCTTACAGCGATGAAAGTTACGCACACACAAGTAGCATGTGTATGTGAGACTCGTCACCCTTTAACAGCTGGTGGAATATATTCGATTTCATGTGCGAACAGCTTGGATTCAGATGAGAATATAAATATAGCAGATAACATCTTTAGCTGAAGCAAATATCTTCATAATTGTACAGTAGAACCTGTCTTAAGCGGCCATCAACATTAATATAGGTATGTAAGGCAGGTGCAAGCTTAATACAGGTCAAAATTAATGCAGATTACATTTGTCCTGCATTAAACAATCACCTGCTTTTAAGACTCCTATGTTCAATAAATGAATAACAATATTTCTTCAGCATTACTATCATCAGATAATAAATGTATGCCTACATGTTTATATTAAACCCCCAGTGCTGGTTTTGCCACTGACCGTTCCAAGGCGGTACTCTCTTTGTCACCCTTGCTTTATGTTTGTTTGGTGTCTCTGTACTTCTGTGTGTGTTCATGTTTAACCCTTCGCTTGCTATTCGCGTCAATATACCTATCTGTAAATAGTGAAGACCCAGATGAGACAGCTCCTGCAGGAGCTGTCTCATCAGGGTCTGCACTATTTACAAGTTGATTGTGCAACCAGTGCACTCCACAGCAGTGATTGCACAGCGAAATACTTGTACACAGTGAAAATATATGTAATTATACAACAGGGCATGGGTAGAGAGGGGAAATGTATTTTAAAATTCAGCAAGCGAAGAGTTAACAATTTTCATGTGTGTGTTTGTGCGTGTGTGTCTGTATGTATGTTTTGTGTGGTTGTGTATGTGTGTTGCGTTTTGTGTGTGTCTTTTCCTGCTTGACTTTACTACTTTTCCTTCAAACTATTCCAGTTTCTAAAGCATTCTAAAAGATGAAAAACGAAATAAGAAAAACTATTACCGTCAAATCATGAAAGCGTAGGTGACGCTTAACGTTATCAGTGCCTTTTCCCAGTTTTAATTAATTAAGTAATGTCAACGGGTGTTTGGATAATTATATTAAAAAGAAAGCCATGAATACTATGATAGTGTAATGAACTACGAAACCGGCTAAATGTGGTAACAAGACCGCAAACTAAGCAATTAATTACTCTTTCCTGAATTATGTGTCGGTAATTATGATAAATGTTTTCGTATAAAGTGTATCTGCTCGAACTGTCTTTCGTTAAACTATTCGTGAACATTTATCTGATGTGAAATATTACTGATTTGCATTTTACTTAAATCTTCTGATACCCAAAAAGAATTACCTTATTTTAACTCTTTCCCTGTTCTATGTTAAATTCAAATTTCAAAGCCTATTACTTATTCATTGAAAAATAGTTATAATGAAGTATAGACGGTGGAATAGTGTAGCAGTTTTAGAAAGTAAAGCAACAGATCTTTCAAATTTCCATTAGCAAACAGAGCAGACCCCGATCAGACGGCTCCAATAGGAGCCGTCTGATCTGGGTCTACTGAAATGCGAGAAAACACGTTTTATATATATGAAGGAAAGGGTTAAAGTACATGCCTGACACAGACAGGTCACAATACAAAAGAAGATATCAATACTTTTACAAGTATTCCCAATACTGATATATATAAACAGCATATAGCATCATATTTGTTATGATCATGTGAGAAAACTTTGCTATTTTTCGCTATTTTTCGAATGGCGTTCAGATCAAAAGGTTATGATAAAAGAAAGGCTAAATTGCGGTCTAATACGCCGGCTGAAACAGTGTGCGTCCATGATTCGGATGCGGTCTGTGTTTATCTCGTATAGTCATAAAATGCGCTGATGCTAAAGCATAGCTTCCCTCTATGAAAATGATTCGGTATATTTGAATAGCGAACACAATTCACCATGCTTTGTTTTTAGATAAATTAATCATCGTTTCAACGATATTAATATTTTCATCTGCGCACTTGCTTATTCATTGAAAATATCATGCATACAGAGGTAATATAGTTTTAATACAGTCTAATTGTTTTACAATGTCAACAATTGTATGTTATATCATAAGTAAAACCTCACCCATTAGAATATTTAAGCCTTTAAGCTTATTACTTAATACAGAATGTTCCGGGAGAAACTTTTATTCTGCATTTAGCAACTACTTTCCGGCTAAAACGTTTCAATGACAATACTTCTTTAACTGAATGTTTATGATTAACACACGTTTACTGTGTGTCTATTAAACATATATAATGACATTCCTTTATGTCTGTTTTGTAAAACGGATACGATCTAGTATGTTGATTAATCCGCATGTCAAACGTTCAAAACTCTTTATTACTATAACCAAACAGTTTGAAACGATTTAAATATAGAAACAATGTCGTTTGAGTTGACGATACGCCAGAAACTTGGGAGAAACAATTCCGATGTTTTCCAAAGGGTGATATTAGTTCAGTGTAGAAATGCAAAGTACTTATACAACTAATGAAGCATGTATACAGAACGTTTTAACCTTTAGCCTGCTATGCAAATTATGTTTACATAATGTTTTACCTACTACATTTTCAAAATTCAAGCTATAATCAATTTGTCTACCAAAATGCAATCAGGGTGTCAAACAGTTTGGATCCTAATGGGATGCCGAGATACTCGGCGTCTCATGTGGATCCAAACTGTTTGCATAGGTATTCACTCATCCGCCCATAGCAGGCTAAAGGTTAAAGTGTTCTTATAAAATATTAGTGCGGCGGTCGCGATTGGTATTTAGAAGATTCCGCGATACTGTTATAATTTTATGATCTATCTATATTTTGGAATACCCATATTCATACAAGATTATATGAACCAGATATGTGTGTCTAGAAACCGTTCTTATTGTTTATTCCCTGTCCTCAGTGATGTCAGTAATTAATTTCTGGAAAGTATGTAAACTGGACTTAATTATATTGAAAATAAATGTCAAAAAAATAAATTAATTCTTTGGCTGCGGGAAACGAGGAACAGCCATAAGTATAATGGCCCATCTAATCAGTGTATTCACTGTATGTCATTAAAAACCTTAGGAAATTAATTTCCTTCTAATTAAATTGACATAATAGTTCACCAGTGATAGATGGCATTCCGCTGTGAATATCCAGTATTCAAACGGTTAGTGACATATGTGGAGGCGTGGGAAAACTGATTTCCAAACCAATTCAGGGTGATCTCGCTGTCAGGACATCCAACGAATAAGCTATTACAACCGACTATGTTTCAATACTTTACTATATATATATATATATATATATATATCATATGAACGTCATGTATGGCACTTCACTGAGGTTAGCAAATGTCATACCGTAAAACCTTTCTGAACCGGGGATGTTGAAGGTAGTATAAATATCGGTCTTGGAAAGAGATAGCAGCTTAATGCTGGACGAAGGTCATGCAGAAAGCTCCTCTAGGGTTATATATATTAGACAGGCATCTGCCTAAAATGTCCAAATTCTTCTCTGCTAGAATTCCGGTAAAGAGGGATTTTACTGTACATGACTTTATGAAGGCTTAAAGGGCTG
Organism: Azorinus chamasolen; assembly: GCA_963576725.1. Lineage (NCBI taxonomy): Eukaryota > Metazoa > Mollusca > Bivalvia > Cardiida > Solecurtidae > Azorinus > Azorinus chamasolen. The sequence goes on from OY755239.1 coordinate 15,389,196, forward strand.
TTTGCCTAAATCAACAAATGAAATGATTATTACATGTCTATACCGTTTGTGTTCAGTATCCCTAAAAAAGGATATAGTATATATCATATCGTTTTTCATTACGATGTACTTGACCACTCTAGAATGCATGTATGATTAATGTCGAATAAAAAATATGTATGTGTGCATGTGTGTATATACCAAACATTGTAGACGACTAACTTGATTATGAATGAGAGCAAATGATATACCCTTCTCAAACATATTCAATTATTACAAAATACCTTGTTTGGATAACGGCACTTTGGTATACGGAATAATATGGTTTAAATCGTTCAATTGAGACTCAAACAACCTCGGCGACGAATATATGTGACAAGATAGTCCACTATTTTGCATCCAAAGCACGACAGTTTCTTTGATTCATGTTATGCATGTAGTCTGCTGCATTACCGCATAAATATATCATCACACGTCCCCAATTAGACACAGTTTCGAAAAACGTTTTCTTTGTCTCATCTATTTCTGATCATATTCCCGTTTAATTGGTTAGACTAATGTACTAATTAGTGTAACTGCAATAGAGATGTAATAGAGATGTGAAGGAATATTATATCGAGTATATTAGTGTTTTAATAAAGTTGATAAAACTGTAACATATAACACTTTCTTATTATATATTCACAAAGCTGTATAAGTGTGTGATCGTAAATAGATCTTTACCGGCATTGGTAGAGCTTTCTCGTTAATACCTTATATTCCATTTATCTGATCCTTCTCTAACTGTTTAGACAATTAATTTACATCGTCCAGTGCGAGTATGGTGTACCATATTTTAGTTACATATAGTTAAGATTCTGTGTTTTGTGGTCGTACTTCTTAAAAAAATTGAACATCGATGAGCCGTTTGAATGGCATACTTTAGGTGTATACCATGTTTTAATACATCGAAATATACACAATATCTGATAAGGACTGGTACTGTGTGATATACTGAATATAAAACACCGTAGATAGCGGTAAAATGTCAGATACGAAGCGGCTGGTCTTGGTCTACACTTTTTGAATGTCACAGTGCTGTTTTGTCTCTGTGCGGTTGAAATATTTGGAAATATCCAACGGAAGCTATCAATATGTTTAACCAGGTAACGGGCATATAATAGAATGTAGGAGTATCACTGGCCGAAAGCGTACAGTAGTGATATGTTAGTAACCCCCACACTGACATGAAGACAGATCTTTGATATTATGTGTAAACGGTTTCGATCCAGCCGAGACGTCTAACTATCTGGTATTCTGTTTAACGTTTCTTAAATTAAAGAACACGCCCTTGATGGAAAGAAAAATGTGTTCAGCATAGATAGGACACTGATGACAATGTATATAAAAACATCCCAAATTGGAACGACCCACCATTGTTGAACGATAAAGTCCATACATTATGAAATGGTATATGACTAAGAGCTTCAGATAATAGTACCCAATAGTACACAAATACTAAAGTCGTCATTTTTTCACCAAACCCTAAACTGTGACCATGCTTTAGAATTGTCTAGAAGAAATTTAAGCATCTTATCTAGGCCTCTGTGACTGATATTGACTGACAAACAGTGAATACTTTGATCAGTGAATTCCCCCAGAAGCGCGTATATGTTGGTCTGAACTGTTTGCAAATGCCAGAAAGACTTTCAAACGATAACCATTCGCACATGTTTTTGCGTATCTTTACATGCCACATTATCAACTTATCAATTTCGAAGGATCACCAACTTTCAGAATATATGTACTTCACAACAGGTGTTAAGTGCTTGTGTGACGCCGTAATAAGTGACCTCGGACATCATTTTCAGTGTTGTTATATTTTCTGGTCCCACGGGATCATTAGTTTTGATGGTAAAACTTTTGAAACTTGAATACTGCTTAAGCCGGATGCTAGGGGGTATGAGTAGTGTTGCACTTTAAATTACTACTCAATAAAACCGAGTCTGCATTGTTCTCTTTTGGCATTGCTACTTTTGCTTTTGAAGGATCACCAACTTTAAGAATTACATTATTTTGATCTAAAAATAACTTAATTATCTGGCCTGAACGAACTATAGTGTATCCCTCATTCTAATTGGTTCACGCTAGTTGTTAGGTTGCGAAATGTACACATGTTGTGTCATTGGTTGTTATTTTGCTGCCATAATATCATTGGTCGTTGGATTTTCGGCGCTAAAATTAATATTGATGACTTGATTTCTTCTTCGCATCATTCTGTATTTGTCTGACGACGAAGTTACATGTTGATAATTTGTTTTTCTTCAGGAAGGTCTGAGGGAGGTTTGTTATTTGACTAGTCTTAATCAGTGTGAGATTAAGGCTGTGCATTTGACTAGTGCTGAGAATCGTATTTCAGATTGTTTGTCTAGGTGGTATTCAGATATTGAATGTAGGTCAGAGTTGTTTAATTTGACTGCTGATTGGGAGTTGTTTGAAGATGTAGTCAGAGATAGTGATTTTATTTTTGTAAATAATTAGTGATTCCCATTCTCTTTCAGATGAACAGTTGAGGTACATTAAGTCTGAATTGAGGTCTTCGCAATTGTTAGCTTTAGCTGAAGGATCTCGGAAAAAATTGAAGATTCAATGGGACTCTTTTCTATTATTTTGTGTGTATTTTGTTTATGTTTTTTGCCTTGTTCTACCAAGACCTTGCAATTGTATGCACACTTTTTAAGTAGATCTTTTAAATTTGTTTCGAGTATTCGTAATTATTTGAGTGGAATCCGTACGATACATAAATTATTAGGATATTCTTTGGATGATATTAATCATTATCTGATTATTTTTTCTTTAAGAGGGATTACTAGAATTAAGGGGCACATGGTTAAGCAGGCAGAGCCAGTCACTCCCTTTTTATTATCTAAAATTTATGAAGTTATGGATTGGCAGAATACTGAGACTTATGTGTATTGGTGTTTATGTTTGTTTACCTTTTTCTTGCTTGCTCGTAAATCTAATTTAGTTCCTACTACTATTAAGGATATAGATAAGCATAGATGTTTGTTCAGATCTGATGTTTCTGATTTTGATGAAAATTTGGTGGTGACTTTAAATTGGACCAAAACATTGCAATTTGGCGAGCGTGTGTTACAAACACCGCTTTTGCGTTTGCAGGGTTCTAAGTTATGTCCTGTTAAAGCGTATTTTAATACGATTAAAATGGTTAGGGTTAAGGCAGATGGTCCTTTGTTTTTATTACCTAATGGTATACCTGTTACATATTATCTTTTTCAAAAGAAGTTTAGAGAACTATTAGATATTTTTGGTTTAGATTCTTCATTATATTCTTCGCATTCGTTTCGAAGAGGGTTTGCAACTCTTGCTTTCAGAAGTAATATTTCTGCTGATGAGATTCAGTTACTTGGAGATTGGCATTCTGATGCTTATAAGAGATATATTTCCTTAGATTCATCTAATAAGTTGCAAATTGTCAGAAACATGTCGAGTAATTTTTATTTATGAATAGTTTTTAGATAGTTGTAATTTTGTATTGTTTCAGAGCAAGTCAAGAATGCTCCTCTAAGTGTACGATCGTGTCAGATTCGATGGCAAAGCATGTTACTGGCATTTGGGATACCAAAGTTTTAGCCTTTCCTGGCATTAACATTTCCAGACTTACTAGTCGAATTACACAGGGCTGTGTGGATTTATCCATCGGACTATGTGATTCTGCACGTGGGGCACTAATGACATCAGTGGTACACTTTTGGAGGAAGAGATTATTTCTTTGTATAATGATTTGATTTCTGTGGTGAAATCTAGATCTCAGTGCAGTATTTTGATTTCTGCAATTATTTCTAGACCAATTGACTTTGAAACAACAGAGATTCGTGTTAAGAATAGTAATAATCGTTTGGTTTCACTTTGTAAGACTAGACATGTTCTTTTTATTCGTACATTTAAACCCTTTTTGAAATGTGGTATTCCCAAACGTGAATATTTTAGTTGTGAACCCTTTTACAGTTGGCAATCACGCTGGCCTCTTTGCATGTACGCCGACAAGAAAGGTTTAGTACTCTATGAAGGCGACCTCTTAAATCCAGAAATGGAAGGAGAACGTCGGATATCTGTACTATTTCATTTTTGTCGTACCCTTTATTACTTTTCTACAGTTACTCTGTTTGCAGCTCAATCATTGAGTACACTAGTGATAGGTGGATACAGTATGTTCACTTAAATGTTTTCGTTATACATGCACTTTACCACTGTATTTGCTGTCGCGGTTGTTGTAGATTAGTCGGGGAGGGGATACGTTTATTTACACTGTTTGTCTTTTAGGGTGGGGATGGAATAAGTGTGAGGTTGGGCGCCCATAAACCGGTTTAACCCCCCAGTGACTTTTGTCACTGACCGTTCCAAGGCGGTACTTCCATCTTCCTCCTATTGTATGTTTGTTTTGTCTTTGTGCGTCTCTTGTTGTTTTTATATTTATGTACATTTGCTGTTTCCTTGTGTTGCTGTTCGGGCGACTGTTTTTTCTGTATGTGGTGTTTCCTGCATGACTCATTTTTGTACTTTTAGAGATGGCGGATTACATTTAAATTTCGAAGGCGTTAGACGTTTGAAAGAGTTTTTTATTAACACCGTCTCTCATTTGAAATGAGAATTGTATTGTTTCAAAGTTCTTTTGGATCTCGATTGTATATGTGGACTTTTCTATGTTTAGGTTTTGACCTTGGTCTAAGACACATTGTTTCTTTGAAGAGGTTTAATGAACTTGCAAATTGGCGTTGGTCGGTTTGAAGTTTTAGCTGCTATTTAGATGGGACGTACATCTTTTGGTAGCTAGTGCTTGTCCACATCTTTTGTAGTTTTTTGATACTGGTTGTGCGTCCTTTACTTATGGCACATTGTTTCATAAGAAAGGAATCTGACTGGCAAAGTGGTGATGGCTGCTTTGAAGTTTATACTACTAAGAGGATTAGACGAGAGTCTCTTAGTAGGTTTGTTTTTTTCCTTAGGGTTGGCGTATGATTTGGCTTCATGATGAATATTATGTAATGATTATTTATAATGTGCCAGCTTTATGGTAGTCATTGCCATATTTTCCATGATATTATTATATTGATTATATTTGACAGCTGTCAATTGATTTATATGAGTATATGCTTAATGCATATTCATGATTGAAAATGATTGAAATGTAACTAAATTATGCCTAAATTATATTATCATTCAAATGTTATTTCTTTGTTGTTTCTTATTCATAAGTGAATATCTTATAATTATGTATACTTGTTTTCCAGACTGTCTCTTTCTTTGTATTTGCATCCAGGTAACAAAGGTCCTTTTCACGCCCACAATGTGTAGATATTTCACTCACATCTTGTCGAAAACATAACGTCTGCTTAACATCTGACCTTAAGTATTTGTTTTACTGTTTCCGATTCGTTCTAGCTTATAAGAAACCTCTGATATTGTATCTTGATGGAACGCCGACGTAATTGGTGTCTCGTCTGGAACTAAGCTGTTTACAAATTATAGTATGGTCGCAGTCGCGATCGTCACGATAACGGTTCAAGGAACTAATACGAAAAAATGACCAGTGGCAAAACATAATTAACCCTTTCGATGTTATGTGCTTAACTGTGATTACCAATGCAAACAGATTGGATCCAAATGAGACGCAGAGTAACTTAAGTGTCTTAATCAAACTCAAAACCGTTGATGGTGTGATCATGTTTCTTGAAAGAGAATGGAAGCAAGTGTTGCAGACAACATATTTTGCAGACTAGGTAACGCTACATGTGTATATTATGTTGGGACAAATTCCTCTCAGAATACCCATGGTGATATTTTGAATAGACTAATACATTTGCTACGACTTGTAAATTCCAGCTGTAAATGTTCGGACTTCGGCATAGTCACCAAGAACATTTGCGAGGGATTTCGAGTTACACTTTAGATTCATTGAATACACACGCCGATATTATTTAGTATAGTTGCAGTTAGTGTGTTTAATGAATCAGTTTTCTACGTGTGTCGTATTTAACATGCATATGTTATGTTAGCCGTCATTTATGTTGTGGAGGAGTCGAGAGGATGTTACATTATTTACACTGTTCGTCTGATTGGCTAAATGGAAAAGTAGTAAAGTCAAGCAGGCCAAGCCACATACAAGACGCAACCACCACCAAAACACCGATAGACAGCATGACACACACACACACACACACACACACACAACCACACACCCAAACGCACACACACACACACGAAATGAACACAGAAAACACCAAAAGACACACAAGAACCAGAGACAAACGTTCCACACATGAACAAAATCACAAGCACAAAGACGCAAGGCAAACAAAAGGAAGGGTGACAAAGAGAGTACCGCCTTGGCACGGTCAGTAGCAAAAACACCACTGGGGGTTTAAACCGGTTTACGGACGTCCTAACCTCACACTTCTCTCAAAGTCACCCTAGCTTTACAAATATTGTAAATAAAGGTATCCCCGCTGGACTTACCCACAACATAGACGACGGTGAACACAGGACAACATGTAAAACATAAAGTTGTTTTCTTCTGTCGTAACTCTAATGTCTGCTCTATTGTTCTGACTTAAGAAAGGCCATCGATAACAATTATTGTGACCTTCTTCAGTGTTACACATTTTGGTTTGTTGAAGGTACATATATTACTTTGATATAAATCATAAGTTCAGTAGTAGCATGACTATCATTCACTGAACAATGTGCAGTCAGGGTAGACCTAGTTCAGATGTTGTAGGGACTATCGGATCAAGGTTTGCTCCATTAACTAAATGAGTATTATAGATCTGATTCTACAGTTTCCGCATTGGCTAACAAGTCCATATCATATCATAAAAATGAATATAATAAATATTCATGGTACCATTATTTCTGAAGTGAATAGTCATAGTATTCATCACGTATTTAAAGGGTTAATTGCATAAGTGGTCATAAACATATCCATGGCTTTTAAATAACCAATGCAGTGTTGCATGCCTATGGTATATAAACTTGGTTTGTTTTCGTTTTTTGGTATTTCTATTTTAAGGACAATTTGATATGCATGAGACATCTGGCGATCTAATCCGTACGTTTTGAAGTATAATAAACAAACAGATATATTACATTGTCATGCGATTTAGATAAGGGAATATGCCGAACATCAGCATCTGAATTATCATATCAAATACTACTTGAGTTTGCAGCCACGTATCTTAAAACCAGCAACAACGTATATTTTCTACTAATTATGGACAAGACATCAATCAGCATGTAAGTTATCAAAACCATGAAACATGTGAATAAAACATAAGAGAGTAGGCACGGTAAAAAGAGAACTGTTGTAATAATGTTTTCTATCATCAACATTCCGTCTTTCATAATCAACACATATGCCATTATTATCAGTTGCATAAGTAGTATGCATTTCTTAGTAAGTACTCTAACTGAATTATTTACATTTATGGTTATTTGTTTGTTAAATGTGTTCATTTGTTTCTCCCACAAATTACAAATTTGACATATTTCCACATTTCCAGGCACTGTATATACGCACAGTTTGCTATTTATGCATGATATATGAATATATAAACCAGACTAATGACTTATGTTTTCGGAAATGGTTGGCCCATTGTAGAATGACAGGGTCGTGTAAGTACTGAATATACTTTAGGTGAGCTATGCTTGCTCATAAGGAAATCGTTCTTAAAGTACTGTCATTCGATTTTGCATTATATATTTGACAAAAACACGGGTAAAGCATAATGGATATCAAATATCTTGTCTGACTTTTTTCGCTATCGAAAATGACTGTCATGAACAAAATACTATATATCAATAATAGAGACAGGGCTATCATACTGCCTACATAAAACAAACCAAAGAATCCTTCAGCTTTAGTATGGAAGATGTATGACACCAATCGGATTCCGGATTAATATAAAATAGATACTAGCAGCAGCTGGTTATCGTCTTAGAAAATGGACAACTCCAAAGTGTATACTCACTATGAGGCACACACACAGTATGTTGGAATATTACTTTTTATTCTTCGTATTATACGGACCATGCATCTAAATTCCTTGCTTGCAAGTGTATACTGCTCCGAATATCTATTTCAATATTCGTGCTAGTTTTATGAGTACAAATCACGACAATGTGTCCATTGGGTCATCGGATCCTTGGACTTCTAAACATTAATATATAAATGTTATGGCATGTTAGTATCAGTTACACAACTATTACACAACTCAGTTAGATTAAGCCTGGCCCATTAGACCATGCAGTTTCATAAATATGCAGTATACAAAATCTCAAGCGTTTGAACAACATCCATCTATGAAATGATAACGAAGAAGAATAAACAAAAGAAGAATACACAAACAATTATTTCGTCTTCGTAGCTATATCATTTGATAAGGTGCTTTAGAGGTTAGATCACACCACTTTCAACCAAGGGGTGTGTATGTACGAGAACATCGTTCTTTCATAGATAATCTGAAACCATTGTATGTTTAATTTTACAGTGCAGCAAATTAATTATTTGATATAAAGCCGCGATGTCAAACGCATGACCAAATTCAAATTCATATTTAGACTGGCGGAAGCCAGTCCTACGTATAAAATCGGATTCAACAATGGTACCAATGCCACGTCCGATTTAACATTTTGTGTATTAATGTACCATAGGCGGATCCATATGTCTAATCGCATATTTTCAATACAACAAAATACCACTTAACTACTATTTGAACCAGAACTGTCGATCCACCCCTGCACTTCGATGCGCATGCGATTCTAGGTTAAATGCTAATGAGGAGTTAAGAAAAACATAGTGCCTTTTGAAATATCACCCTTATCATAATGAGAGTGATCCGAAGCATTCCTGGGAAGGAAAAGTAAACTAAAATATTTGAAAACTATTACCAAAACGGGAAGAGAAAAGCAGTAAATTATAGCATTGAAGCGGTCACGTGAATGACATGATCAAAACGTAATCAATATGTTTCATGCGCGCTTGAGTTGGCAGACCTTTCATCCTAAACGAAGTGTGTATTTTGTAATATTGATACAATTTTAATTCTTTAAATGTCATCTTTAAGTGTCGTCTTATTATTTCTAGGTTGTAAATACTGTCATCAGTATAGTTGTCGTGTTTTTTAGACAGTGATTATTTACAATTGTGATGTGAAATACAACGCATTTATTCAGTATTGGTATGTTGTTTTTACAGACGTGTATTGTCTGTGTAACTCTGAAATCAGTTATCATGTAAAGTGATACTGTTTTTAAATATTCTCTCGGTTACAGATATTTCCAGATAAAAATAAGTACAGTAGAACCAGTCTTAAGCGACCATCAAACGGGGTCTAACTATGAACGTATAAGCAGGTGGTAGCTTAATGCAGGTCAACAGTCATGCAGAAAACTAATATAGGAGCTTTCTGTATTACTTGTGCCGGCATTAAGCAACCACCTGCTATTTAAAACTCCTATGTTCAATAAATTACATTGCGTACTTTCCGTGCAATTTTATGGCAAACTGTGGCATGAAATGCGTTGCAGTTGTCATGCTGATGTTGTAGTTTGCACTTCAATCTGAAGCCGCATGGTGGAATGTAACCAAACTTCAGAAAAATGATCTTGGTATGAAGCTCTATCAGAATGGCTAAAAAATCCGGATTCATGAAGAACACTGGTTGCCATGGCAACAAAAAGAAAAATCTTAAGAAGTACTCTCCTGTGCAGGGGTCAGATTTGATAAACCTGTCCCAAAATTTCTAAAATGATATTTATATCAAAAACACAGGGCTGCCAGGGGCGGGGCTACTTTTCCGCCAGTCTTTCAACGGTTTCAGCGCTTTGATTTTATAATTTGATCCGTCGATAATTGTTATGTAGCTATTACAGTCAGTTGTTGATCGCAATTGTACAACGCACATCCGTTTAATTGTATCGATCTTGTAACAAATAACAACATTTTGTTAAACGTTGTAACAGTTAACACATTAATAGTAAGGTACATCTTAACAAACTATGTAGAGATGAAAATTATAACTAAATTCTAAATTATAAATCTATGCCGACTCCCCGCGAATTCATCATTCAATTCTTAATACTTTCAGCGTGATCTTGCACGAGTCTAGCTTATTTGATGTAGTAAATGCCATGTTATACCTGCATATTATTGTACATAATTAGTATCTTACATATATAACGATCCTCTTCAAGTGTACAAGAGAAAATAGTAAAATCCTTCTACACCGGACGTTATATTTAATATAAATATCGGTCTTGGAGACAGGTTGCAGCTTAATGCAGAATGAAAGTCATGCCGAAAGCTCCTCAATGAGCTTTATTCATGACCTTTACCCTGGGTTAAGCAATTCACCTGTCTAAAACATATCTAAATGCCTCTCTACTAGACTTCCGGTTTAGAGGGTTCCATTTTGTTTGTTTTAGGTTGGTTTAACGGCATCGAATGCTAATTACGCAATGTAACATTTTGTTTTAATCATTTTGTTAAATGTGTCGAATATTACCAAATCAATATAAAATCGCTATGTACAATCCCGCATATATGTTTTCTCTGTATAGCCGACATTGAAGAGAAATCATTGCACATTCAGTAACTGCTCACGAACAGACTAAATAAAACTGAGCCTGCAATTTTCTCTTTTTTACATTGCTGCTTTCCTCCTACTTTCAGAACTTATGTATTTCACAACAACAGGTGTTATGTATTTGGAAGCCGTAAGAATTCGCACAGTACTTCATTCTAAGTGTTGTTATATTTTTTGTCCTTCCAAATTTTTAGTTTCGATTTTATGAAAGGAACACACTAAATCGTTACTTCTTCTCCCACTAAACATGTTCTGAATTACATTCTATTTTGCAAATACAGTAAAATGGATACGTTCAGGCAGGGGTCTGCTTAATGCAGGGTGAACGTCATGCAGAAAGCTCCTAGAGGACATTCACGCTGCATTAAGTTTCCACCTGTCTGCAATGCCGGTAGTTATAACAAAATTAACACCGGTTTAGAGATGTTTTACTGTACCTTGGATTAACGCCGATTTGGAGATGTTTTACTGTACCTTGTATTAACACCGGTTTAGAGATGTTTTACTGTACCTTGGATTCGGATGAGACGCATGACCTAACTGTTTGACAGTTGCTCAAGGGTTTGTCAAAATATTGTCCATTTCTGAAGTATTCATAATTGCACTATGTCCAAGTTTGACCTAATTACTTTTTAGGCGCCTTATTTCATGCTTTATACTTGCTATATGTTTAAATACATGTGACTTTTAATAGTATTGCTGTTAACAATGGGTATTAAATCAGATATGGTAGCTAATTAACTAAAGAGAACACTCAAATTTCAATGTTTAGTTGCATACACGAAGCGAAAAATTGACTATATTCATACTCCAGCATTTGAGTAATTGTCGCCTGTGTAGCATGATACACCATTATAAAGACGGTCAAAGTTAGTAGCACTTACTTTATGGTGTGTACGGTTGCCGAAGGAGCTGCTATTGCTGTTTTAATGAGTATCGAACACAAAACCTACTGTCTTTCGAAGCTGACACTCCACCTAGCAATTGTTACGATTGTGCAGAACATATGCTACAGCAACTTGGCGTATTAGTAAAGAGTCAAAAGTCATTACATGTATATTACAACTTTGTTGTGACTATGGGTATTATTTTTACCTTTTTTATTATTTCAAACGGGTATATGATTGAGTTTTTAAAATAATTAATGGAATCTCAGTTCCAAACTTATAAGCCGATGGCAGGAAACCCTTCTGAATGACCATAAGATAATTTGATTACCCGATAAGGTTCAGTTGCACTATTATTAAATTATTCATCATGTAATGGAATCGAATTCTTGCTATATATGCATTTTGACGATAACCTCCTATTCATCTTGGAGCCAGTTGTAATTTCAAATCGCGTGCTATGTGTTGGATACATTCGGTCAAATGTAGGTGCTTCATGCTGCCTTGCTACAGGACACATCTACTGATACGCACAGTTTGGTTCAGACAAGTAAGCCTCTCGCGTACATCAATATGTATGTTATCAATGCTATGGACACAAACATAAAGCAAATTAATCCTAATGCAGATTAAACGAAATGATTCCAATTCCTTGGACACTAATAAAGCTAAATAACGTCTTTCTGCAACATGTTACAAAATTACGATGCTGCATAAACCTGTCTGCATTAAAGCCAATTGCATCGTGGCCATGCTGCTCTGGCCAATGCAAGGGTATTAGGTAGTCGACTGCATAGGGATATCAGTCGACGGCGAAACAGGCACAGTCGAGTCTCCATATCGAGATTTCATATCGCATTCTCTCAGTCAATACAAATTGTGGATTACGCAGTATCTATACAAAACTAGTTTGTCCCGTTTTGAATATTGATTAAGAAAAAAACGTTTTTTATATACTCATCAATAACTTATAGAGATTTCTCAGTTAAATCAATTTCATATGCATCACAGTTGATAGTGACGATATCCCTTTAGCAGTGGCAGTATCACTTTAGCCGGGACTACTTTTCTACACATTTCTCAAATGTAGCTGCTTTGACCAGAAAAACAACATGCACAGAATAGTATGCAATCCAAGAAAAATAAATTGAATGCTTACCAGAATTCTAGTGGGATTTTTACCTCCTCATAAAAGCTCAAATCTACTTTGAGTGATATCCTGGATGTTTCCATTTATGAAGCTTTAATTAGCTTTGCTTGGTCTCTTCAATAAGAATATTGCAGCAATGCAGACAATCACATTTTCCTAGTCAAAGATGCAAGAAATTACATAACAAGCATCTAAGACCAAATCATATATTACATTCTGCCTTTACAATCCTCTTTTCTTTGGCTGGTATCCATTATCCATTGTGAATACACCTTAGACTTTCTGTTTTTTTGTCCTACCCAAGAGACCTTCCTATCTTGCACTGGTTTGGGGCTGAATTGTCATAGGGGATATTTTTGTTTATAAGTCGGAGATTATCCCCTCTGTCAAGAACTAAAAAGAAGGCAGGTCGGTGGTATTGATCCCATGCGCTGCTTCGCAGTGAATAAGATTAGCCGAAATCATCACCCTTAAACCATCCCTCATAATCATGTCATCTCATCATTCATTGACGCTATATGACATATTCAGTATCGCAGTGCTGCAAGATCAAACTGACTCTTTCCTTCTATTGGAAGTTTGTTGTCCTTTCTGTTTCAAGTAAGATTCAGCAATGCGGACAACCACATTTTCCAGTCAAAGATGCTATAAGTTGTTATAACCAAGACCAAAACATATATTACATTCTCCCATGCAGAAAGGGCGCACAAAATTGTCAAAAACAAACCCGTTTTCCCAAACACAAACAATGCTATCAAAGGAAACTGGCTTATCTTAAGTTCTTAGGTCATGAAAATAAACCAAACTGAGAAGAGCTAACTGACGCAGACATAGACAAGTTGTTTGAGCGTGAAATGTTAGGAAATGAAACCCACTATCAAATTGTGAACTTACTACACATGACATTTTCATTGGTCATGGGAATAGGAGGGGTAGAGAACAGCACCAACTGAAATGGGTGACATCGAGCTTTGTATGGACGATGACGGTGACAAATAGTTACAACATATACGTGAAATACAGACAAAAACACGCACAGATACAGAACCCAAGAATTAGAGAAAATTCAAACCAAAGGCTTACCAACCAGATGCCCTGTTATAGGATACGAGAAGATGAAGGAAACACGCCCTAAAAAAATGAAATCTCCAGAATTGCCCTTCTTCTCATGCATAGGATAAAAACCAAAGACTGGTGTTTGAAATCTCTCCAATGGGAATCAACCACATTTACCGGCTAGTGAAAACCATGAAGGAAAATTTCGGTAATTTGAAAGGAAAAAATAACTAATCACCATCTCCGCAAACATTTGCTTAAAAATGCGTTGGCCTCCCACTAAACCAGACTATCCAAACTAAACTATCACTGAGGGTGATTGATACCACCACCCACCACAATGTCAAACGATGCAATGACTTCAATACAAAAAGCATTAGCTCAATAATCCTTTTATCCGCACTTGTGGAAAGAGAAACAATTAAAGTCCAATCAAGGAATGACTCGCATGAAAATGTCACAAACATATACATATCATTATAAATGCATATGCAAATCTGAGGTCCATTGGTGATGAAATGTAGAAGTATTACTTGAGAAGTTATACTCTGGATAAATTTATTTATGAAAAGTAACAAATGAGAATAAATCTCTCAAAAATGTTTTAGAGTTGCAGTCCTTGTTGACTGCACGTCCTCTCATCACTCTCTATCGATATATAAATTCTGAAGGGTGTTGATCCCCCGAAAGCAAGTTTCACAGATGTACCTACAATAATTGAGAAGTAATGCTCCGTACAAAACAATATTCCTGAAAAGTAACGAAGGTGAATAACGTCTTACAAATTAATTTAGAGTTACAACCTTTGTTGACTGCACATCCTCTCATCACCTTCTATCTATACATGAAATTTCATAGTTGTGCAATACTTAAGAAGTTATGATCCGGGCAAAAAAGTGCTTTCGAAAAGTAACTTAGGATAAAAATAACTCCTTCAAAAGTGAATTCAGAGTTGCAACCCTTGTTGACAACACTTTTTTGCCTACAATACTTATGAAGTTACTTTCATGCTCCGGACAAAAAATGGTTCTGAAAAGTAAATAAGGGAAATAACTCCCTCGAACATGAATTTAGAGTTACATCCCTTGTTAACCAGTTAGCACGTCCTCTCATCACCCTCATTATATGTACCAAGTTTGAAGATAATATCATAAATAAGTTTCAAGACAATGGCATGTCTCAAAAATATGTCCCAATTAAACAACAAAATATAAAGTTCAAAAAGAGGCATAATTCTGTAAAACTGTGTGCAAGAGTTATGAAATATGGAAAAGACTGTCAACACATAACACTTATAATAGAGGGTTAATACACGTTTGTTCGGGCTATAACAGCTGCAGTGTCTCGAGGGACTGTTGTTGGCCCGAGCCCGAAGGGCAAGGGCAACAACAGTCCCTCTTGAGACTGCAGTTGTTATTGCCCGAAAACAAACGTGTATTAACGCTATTCTTGCATAAAACCCATTTTCTGCTTTCCTGCGTCAATTTAATTCTTCCAAATACAAGCAAAACTACGGAAGCAAAATTATATGTGCTTCTTTGACACTTCGTTCGATTTATGCTGTTTCCGGGCCACTGTTTTCTTTCTGAAGTCAATTCATGATTGTATCAAATACCGTTTACACGGAACTTCATTCAATTTGTCTATCACAAAATCAGTTCATTGTCGGCGCCCCTGATATGCTCGCACCCGGCGTTCACCTAGCTTAGGCCAAAACGCTATATAGCATTCGCTTCCATTGTTTACCCTAGACCTCGAATAGGTATAATTAAAACCGGTCACCAACAGCACGTGAGCACGAGAATCGCCTTGTTAATACATGGTCTAGCGGGATTAAAAATCACGTTGTGTGCAAGAATATATATTATCCTCTATGTATCAAACTTCTTCATTGAAGTCATTTGTTTGTATTACAAACGGTGCATACTTGGATCAAATGCTTCATCGTTAGCAAAGACACTATACACTAAACCGGAATTGTAGTAGAATTTAGATACGTTTATACAGGTGGCAGCTTAATGCAGGGTAAAAGTCATGAAGAAAGCTCATGAAGAAAGCTCCAAGAGGAGCTCTCTACATGACTTTCGCTCTACATTAAGCTGTCACATGTTTATACATACTATAATTAACGTCCGGTTTAGAGGGGTTTAGTGTATACTCAATTCCCGAGATCAATAATAGTTAATACATATTCACAATAAGGGTTGAATTGTCTATACGCATAGCAGCGGAACAGCTTCATAAAGTTTTAATAGACCTAACGACATATTATACTTCAAATTATGTATACATTGTTAATATCCATATAAAGCGTTTTAACTCATATCCCTTTTACGTCCTTAAAAAACGGGAGTGTTGGCCAAGGTCTGTCCTGTTTGATTTACTTTCTACATTGTCTAACATTGCAAACAAAACTCGTCGTGTGTGTCATATTTTCAAAACGGTCATGAGTGTATGTATGAGTGTGTGAATACAAATGTTTAGATTTGTCTGAAAGGAAATACACCATATCTATATCAATAATATAATTAGTTCGAATTCGAAACTTTCATTCAAAAATAGTGTCATCGGTATAAGATGGTTCGTTCATGATTATACATTTGGATTAAGTGTCAATTGAGAAATATTTGTGCTTTTATGTCACCTGTCTATTTTTAAAATATCCAACAGTTATTAGGTATCCATCTTGGTACTGCTACATGTCATCGACATTTTTGTTTTTGATATCTTGCATTAAGGTTTGCCAATATCAAATGCACGGAATGTTTTCTTTTGAGGGAAAGTGTATTAAGCAACTATTTTGTCTTTCGTCAGTCAGTCATGCAACTACCAATTATCCCTGGCACTCCACTGAACAATTTCGTTTTTTTTTCGCAGAATTAGATAGTTTGATTATGTTGTTCTGCTTTAAGACAATCTATGTTTCTCTTGAATGTAATCTAGAAAGGATTTCAGGATAAGAAACACACAGAATGATCATCTTATTTAGGAATCTAAACATGTATTTAATAAATATCCTTGAAAGAAAAATATTATAACAATAGTCGTATGTTTATTGTAAAATATTAATATCAACAATTCAAATGAAGTGTGCATATAACACCAGTTATGCTGTATGTTCAATTTATCAGGCAGTGTTTTGCTGTTTGATAACCGGACAATATACCGGACAATATGCCATGTCATCAGCATTCTACTCTATGTAATTAAATCAGGTTCTTTAAATGTTACCTAATCGTTTCTTAACCCTTTCGCTACCAATGCCGGATCTGTGATTACCTATGCAAACAGTTTGGATCCAGATGAGACGCCGAGTAACTCGGCGTCTCATCAGGATCCAAACTGTTTGTTACTGTTACTATGTTTTTGAAACAAAAATGAAGAAAATCAAAAGAATGAAAATTTGTAGCAGACGACAAAGTTAGCAGACGACAGAGTTTGGCAGTGAACGGGTTATTCTAGAAGAACATGACATCAGAAGTGGTTCTTTATTATCTAAATCTAATGTTGGTTTATGTTGCAATGTATGTGTACCGTACGTACACCTGATCGATTGATGCTCTTATCATTATTATGGAACGGGTACAGCGAATCTAAATTGTGAGTGAAAGTTCGTCGTTAAGCGCGGCATACGTGTGCATGTCTAAACGATTCCAATACAATATTAATGTTGAGAAAACATCAAAATGAACCAAAACAAACTATTTACTTGATAACTGTCACGATACTGCCCTGTACATTTATTGTAACGGCATTATTAACTTCATAGGAACGTGTTTTCACGCATTTGCGAACAAAGTAGACCCAAATTAGACGGCTCCTATGCCTTGTGTGCTAATGGAATTTGTTAGATCTGTTTCCGTATCTTCTAAAATGGATACACTGTTTCACCTTCGATATTTCATAATTTTGGACTATTTTGTCCATGAATATTCAGTAGTTATTGAAATTTGATATACACATATAACATTGAACGGGTTAACGAGTAACAGTCCATCCGACAAACAACACGATCGAAAGGAACTGAAAACGTACTTGTTACTCCTCTAACCAATGTTTAATTACGTATGCGTTTACCCAATGGCTCATGGTCAGCACTTGGTATAATCATACTAAGTGATTGTTTGTTTAGTCAATGCTGTACTTTCTATTTTGCGTGGGGCGATGGCTATTTATTCATTAGAGGAAGGGCGAATCAGTAACTCAAGGAAGTGCAGTGGGGCTTTTTTTTAACTCTTTCGGCGCCAAATAATTTGTGTAACACCTTTAGTATTGTGTGAGACGCCAACAAATTTATCAAAACAGTATAGACTAATTGAGGTTGAACTTAAACTGCGTAGGTACGGATATAATTGTTGCACTAGATGAAGATTGTAGAATCAAATCTATATAAAGCTGTATAAACGTATAATTGAACAGAGTAGACCTGATCTGACGACTCCTATAGGAAATGTCTGATAGTGGTCTACTCTGTTTGCAAAACCATGTACAAGGCGTTATTATGAGGGAAATGGATACACAAACATCAACCCGTCTTACAGATAGTTTATCGTCTGTTGGATTAATAACGATCTCATTCATTACAGATGCATTTCAAAATGGTGTCTGATTCAGCAGAAATATATAGCAAGATTGCATTAAAACCACGTCATAATGCACTCTCATACAAATGGAGAAAAACAAACAACCGACATTTAAACTCACGCAGGCTTTATAAATGAAAATAGATCATATTATTTTCTATAACATATGATTAATGAGCTGTGCAGAAGAGCGATGCAAGTTTCAGAGGAACCATTATGTTTGCTAATTACAATATACTGCAGTTGTGGTTAGTGAACCACAAGTTAGTGAACTCGGAGATACATACCGGTATCATACTGCGTATGTAACGATAAAAATACTCAGTGGATGTGTATCACAATACCATTCAGAAACATTACATTCCATTCCCGCTCATTTACTTAACACAACATTCCATGGGACATCGGAGCCTAGAATAAAACTTAATTACTTCCAATTACGAAACTGCCAGAACATCCTTCAGTAGTTCGATTAATTTGCTGATTTGACGCTTTTCTTTGAATTAGTAATGTGAATGGGCGTTTAATTTCCTTGACTTGTGTACATATACCTTTTTACGTCAGGGTAATGAACTATGTCAGAGTAATAAAACATTGCTTATTCCCGTTAAAATAGCACTGAATCACATTTTCTGTCCGTCCGTCTGTCTGTATGTCTGTCCGACCGTCCGTCCGTTAACAATTTTGATGTGATGTGATAACTCAAACAGTACTTTACATATTTGTTTTATGTTAAGTGCATATGCTTAGTATCATCAGAGGAAGATGCCTATAGTTTTTGGGTTGAATCAGATCACTATGTCTAGAGTTATCTGCCCTTGATTCATAAAAAATGTAATCACCTTTGTCGACACTTTTGATGTGACGCGATAACCCAGACAGTACTTCACATTTTGCTTTCATACTAAGGGCATATGCTTACTAACATCAGATAAAGACACCTATAGTTTTTTGAGTTGAATCTGATTACTATGTCTAAAGTTATCTGCGCTTGATTCATCATAAATTCCATCATTATTTGTCAACACTTTTGATCTGATGCAATAACTCAAAAGGTATTTTACATATTGGTTTCATATTTAAGGGCATATGCTTAGTATCATCAGAGGAAGATGCCTATAATGCTGGGGTTGAATCAGATCACTATGTCTACAGTTATCTGCCCTTGATTCATCCGAAATGACATACATTTTTGTCAACACTTTTGAAGTGACCTGATAACTCAAACAACACTTCACATATTTTGTTCATAATAAGTGCGTATGCTTAGTATTATGAGAGGAAGACACCAATAGCTTTTTGCCATATTCAACAAAAGACCATCTGCAGGGGCCTCTCTGATTGAGGCAGATTTCTAGTTTGTTTTTAATTTTGTTATATCGCAACAATCGTTGTTTTGCGTAATTTGTAGCTGGTACATTTTCACCACGAAAAGCCGCCTGTCCATCTGTCCGTTATTCAGTGCGATTATCCGCAGCCAAATCTGATAGGAATAAAAAGTTATTAGTGAAACATGGTAGAAAACTTAACTTCAACCCCCAATGGTGTTTTAAAAGTTGTTACTGACCGTGCCAAGGCGGTACTCTCGTTGTCTGTAATGTCACCCTTCCTTTTGTTTGCCTTGCGTCTTTGTGCTTGTGATTTTGTTCATGTGTGGAGTGTTTGTCACTGGTTCTTGTGTGTCTGTTGGTGTTTTCTGTGTTCATCTCGTGAGTGAGTGTGCGTTTGGGTGTGTGGTTGTATGTGTGTGTGTGTGTGTCATGCTATCTATCGGTGTTTTGGTGGTGTTTGTGTCTCGTATGTGGCTTTGCCTGCTTGGCTTTACTACTTTTCCAATTACATAGGGACGTGCAGTCCCTGTAGGAGCCGTCTGATCAGTATCTGCTCTAGTTGCTTCATAATATATTTGCCTATACAGTTTCTGCCAATACCAAGAATTCAAAATAGCCGTGTTTGCTGTAAATTGCATCGTGGTTTAACCCTTTAATATATAAATATAACTCTCTATCTAAAGTGCCACTCAGTATGATTATCATGTTTCAGCTGGATATACATCTTGGATCAGAAGGGACGCAAAATCATCATAGCTTTGTTAAACAAGACCGATAGTACTGATGCATAATACGATTAAAACATGACAATTATTACTAGACTTCTTTACCATTCTTTACTAATATAGGAGTTTTTGTTTACTATTTCAACTGTTGTCTAAAAAAGCAAATGTATTTTCTCAGCCTCTTACTTTAATTTTCCTGCAAAATAGCAAACGTTTTCTAATTTTACAGGGTTCCAGTCGCTAGCATGAATTGACTGTAACAGTATGTGTAATTATCTTGAACGTGTGAGAAAACTGCCACAACCTACGCATGTTCTAAAACAACTTCATTTCTTTAACCCTTCGCTTGCTATTCACGTCAATATACATACCTGTCAATAGTGAAGACCCAGATGAGACAGCTTCTACAGGATCTGTCTCATCAGGGTCTGCACTATTTACAAGTTGTTTGTGAAACCAGTGCACTCCGCAGCAGTCATTGCACAGCGAAATACTTGTACACGGTGAAGATATATGTAAATATACAACAGGATATGGGTAAAGAAGGATAAATGTATTTTAAAATTCAGCAAGCGAAGGGTTAATACAGTGGCGTTCAAACGATGTTACTTCTACATTTACCCATGGCATTTGACCTGGCAGAGAATTAAATCAATGGTCCTAACAAAGCTTCCAAAAATATTGTAATGCCTTTTAAAGAAAATATGCACATACCAAAAAGTCAGTCATTGTTGGATATAAGTTTGTATTGTAAACCATTCGTTGAAATAACAAAATGAAATTTATAAACCTGTCAAATAAAAAAACCCATAAACCCAACCATTTTATGGCGGAAGTGTCTTGCGAACGTTTATCATCGATTAGTATAGCGCACCATGCAGACCCTGGTAAGATTGCTCTTTTAGAAACCCTCTGATTTTGGTCTATATCCAATATATGATTTAAAGGTGTTTATTATATCTTTTTGGCAGGCAAACTGTGTCGTCTGCAAACTTTGTCGTTTGCTACAATTTTCCATTGGTATTTTCTTCAATTTTGTTTCAGAAAACAGTCACAGTAACAAACTGTTGGTGTCAGCTGGTGTCTCATCTGGATCCAAACTGTTTGCATATGTAATAAACAAAAACCGCATTTATATCAAAATCGGTTGGGTTCCAATTCTACCACTTACAGGAATAATACCGCTATGCTATCTTGATTTTGTGGTTACTAATCAGAAAATACATCTAACGCTTTTAAGTACGAATAATGGACTATGTGTATAAAATATTCATTACCTCCCTCATGTCCCGGCTGTTATACGAAGTGCCGTTTTAGATTATCGACTATTTCAGACAGAATTGTCTATGAAATGGTTTCTTTCTTGTATATATTAGCTACAATTACAGAGGCATGGTTCTCTTCATTATTAGATCGACTATCGATATATCTTCCATTCATAAAAACTTAATTACTTCCCCTTCAATTGGACTAACTAATGCAACTAGAAAAACGTCTTTAATGGAGATGGAAATAGATAGTGATAAACATTGTTGCATTAACCTGTTTCCCACTATTCGCTACAGTAAAACCTCTCTATAACGGCCACGAAATTACATAATGTATTTTGTGTTAAAGGCGGGTGGCTGCTTAAAGCAAGATGAAAGTAAAACAGAACGCTCCTATATGAGCGTTCTGTTTCACTTTCACCTTGCTTTAAATGGCCACCTGCCCTAAATATCAAATAATTAACACAATTCAGTGACCGTTATAGAGAGGTGTTATTGTACTTGACACGTATATATGCATACAGCATGAATAAACAGCATGAATCAAACTGTTGGCGCCTCATCAGGATCCGAGCTGTTTAACACTCGGTGAACGACTTCTCAAAGCAAGGCAAATCAGAAATAATCAATCTTGCAACAGATACGAATTTAAGCAGATAGTTTTTTTTAACCCAATGCGGGGTAACGGTTTAATAGTCAATAATGGTTTACTCGAAGTATGAACTGACTCAAACCACTGAGCAAATTATGATATTGTTAAACTTTAGAATTCAGTTAGTAAGAAAGGCTAGAGGATATTGAATGAGAAGAGGGACAGACCGTGGCATTTTCCCTAGAAATGTGCTTATTTTTTCAATGTTAGTACTCTCGTTATCCCAAATACAGAGGGATAGAGTGACACTGTATGGAAATGTGCATTCATAAGACATACAAGAGCACCTTTATAGTAATCTCATTCAAATAACCCAGCCTATTAATAACAATATGTTATACCTAATAACAATCAATTATATCTGAAATACTGTTTTAACTCTTTGCATCCTAGCGCCGAAACTGTGACTACTTATGCAGACAGTTTTGATACTGATTAGACCCCGCAAAATTGTTGGACCGAATGTTTTGCAAGAAATGAGATTGCAGCAGTTGACATTTTTGCAGACGAAATATTACTTGAATTATCAGAGTTACATCCATGTATTCCCTTATAGCCCTCATACCAGGCTTTCGTAGTTCAGCTAAGGCTCTGCACGCTTAGTGGTATTTTGACGTATCATTATAAAGAATATTTATGAAGTTTTAAACTACTTAACATTTTCCTTCCGATAAACTATTTAACGCATTTCCAAAGAGAGTAGACCATGGTCAGATATATCCTGTAGAAGCTGTCTTATCAGGATCTACCCTATATGCTTATGAAATCATAATAGGTCTGACTCGACAGTTTCTACGAATACAACAAATCCCTGTTTACATATGCAATAATAAATATGCATGAGGTAAAAGAATGAAAGGATAAAACTGAATCGTTCCATCAAAGATATACGATAAAAGGGAATATTTTATTTTAAAATTGTTAATTATCCTTTTCTAGATGGAGATATACCCCGTTCTACATCTTATGGGGTTTATATTTCTCAACTTTTATGGTTTGCCCGAGCCCGTTCTTTGCTAGAAGATTTTACCAGTCGTAATTTAGTTATAGCTGATAAAATTCTTAAGCAATGTTACAGATATCGCAAACATCTGAAAACCTTTTCTAAATTTTATTATCGAAATTTACCTCCCATTAGTTAAATATAATTGCAACCTACTGACGTTAATGCAACAAGGTATTTCTCATCAAGAATGTTATCTATAAACTTAGGAAAATTTGAATGTTAATACAGTAAAACCTCTCTATAACGACCACTAAATTACATCAATTATTTGGTTTTAAAGGCATGTGGCTGCAGCAGCCACCTGTCCTTAATACCAACTAATCAACACAATTTAGTGGCCGTTATAGAGAGGTTTTACTTAATGTATTGTGAACGACTGTCCCAAAGTGTTAAATGAAACTGTTACCACATACGTCATGCTTGTTAAACTCTAGATATACGAATTACGACTCAATATTTTCCGATGGCGTTTTTCAGTGTTGTGCCGATAAATGAAACCTTGCGATCACCGTTAGTCATTATGCATTGACAGCCAGAAATGCCGACACCCTCCTAAATGCCCTAAATGGCCTAATGTATATTCTCGATAGGCATTACCTGATAAAAGATCTGAAAATCCACCCGCTGTACCTTTGCATCATTGTAAAATCCGACTAATAAAGGCTAAAACTGCATTTCAGATTATTATTATTATTATTATTATCATTATTATTATTATTATCATTATTATTATTATTATTATTATTATTATTATTATACCACATTTATATAGCGCTCTTTTCACAAAGGATATGTGCGTTCAAAAGCGCTAAATTTTTATCCAGCATATCCCATAGTTCATCTCGTGTAAATAGAATGTGGGCTGGTTTTCTGTTATATTGATGCCATACAACCTACACAGTTTTGCGCTGGAGCAAAAACAACAACACCAACTCACTCACTCACTTGCTAATAATTACTAGAAACTTATTCATGCTAAACATGCAAAAATTAATCATAGACTAAACAATATCCAATCAGATGCTTTTCATGCATTAACAATATCCACATATTCTTAAAATGCAAGCAGCAATTAGCATATATCAACAGCAATTTAGTTTATAGCACAAGCTACTTTTAAACACCTGACTATTGTTATGGAAGTGCGCACTGTATATGTTACAAACACATGGGGCAAACAAATGAATAAACGCTTGATTTAATTATGTTGAAGATGATGTGTTTACGATTCTCAAGTTATGATGCAATTACGATTATGTTGGCTATAAACAACGGGACGTTGAATCAGTGAAACGGAGTAATACGCCTTTGTAGTAAAGTGACGTGACATTAAAATGAAATCTTTCGCACACTCCACCAGTTCATTGCATGTTACACTTAATTTACGCATTACATTCCAATGATATAAACTCATAAACCTTCAGTTAGTACAACGGTATCCCTCGGATTGTAACACTAATATATTGCATGTCTGAACGGGTGAATGTAGTTTATAACATACTTTAATAATTTAAATTCAAACTATTAAATACCAGCTCAATTTTTCTAGTAGTGATGTGTCTTGTCTTTGCTCGTACTATGTTGACTCATCCTCTTAGGCATTCGTATACTGCTGTGTATTTTATAGGATAACTACTTCAGGCAGGTATTCTAAATTCATGACAGCAGTTTGACAAATCGCCTGCCACGTACGATTGCAAACAACATAGACATTTACCTGAACATGCATGTATTCAGCATATGTTAGATATTTATGATATGAGCTGTAGCAATAAACGAAAAGCAGTTACGCGAGTGTTTTTGATACCGTCAAAGTTATAAGGACCATGGCGAAAATGTTACCCAAATCATAGCGAATAGTTCATACGTACCTTCATGTACCTTTGAATGGATAACATGCGTGTGTATGTGTATGTGTGTGCGTGTGTGTTTGTGTGAGTTCTTCAATCGTTGTGACTCGTTGTTGTTAGAGTGCATTTAGGCTGACCATTCTTGGCTCGGTGTTATGTAATATATTCAGTGGCGTAGTGCTTGCGTTCAACTATAAATTATCTTATTAAGTACCGCAGTGCCCTAGACTCGGCCCACTCGATATATACATTTAAGGAAACATTTTATGATGGTATGTCTTGTCACACTCCTGCGTAAATTATGGTGTCTCATATTGCCTTTTATTTTTAATGGGGTTTAGTTTTGGTTGAACGGAGCAACTAATATATTGTAGGTGTTCAGTGTACAGTGGACAGATCTATGTGGACGTTTAAGGTATATGCGTATGGTATGTGTGCATGAGCGTTCTTCGTTTGCTGTGAATCGGTGCTTACTTAGTTCCTTTATGTACTATCTCATTTGACACTACGGGTCCTAAATAATGTTGGTGTGGAGCAGGCACGGGTCAGTTCTATGTTCCAACGCGTACTTCATTTGCGCGGCTTGTGTCGTGAGTCATTTAAGACTAATTATTGTTGAACATCTATATATTTTGAACGTGAATCTGAGATAAGTGATTTACCAAAGGAAAAAAACTCATATAGCTTACATCTAATAAATGGATATCTCTTTATGAAAGACGCGATCATCAATTCGTTTCGTTTTGTAAGACTATATTCACACATACCCATGATAATTATGTTTGTAACATTTTATTATGCAAGTGTTTCAATTGTGATCCCAACAGTAACAAACAGATCATATAAAATTTATTGTTAAACGGCATTAAGTATTTCTGTCCGATCGTGTCTGTTTGTCAGTAACTTGTAAGACTGATTAACTACACAATGCGGAATGCTTAACCATTGTTTACGAAGTCTCAGTAAGGCATGACGTGGAACCATAGAGGGAAACAAATCAGATAGGGGCCTCAGAGGCTTATACGCACGCTTTGTCCGAAATGTTATTTGGATATAGTCACTATGTCCATGCGTTGATGACCATACAGTCATGCTATCAAAATGCATCGGTAATGTAGAATTTAAGCTACATTTTCACAAACATTGAAACAGATATATGTATTAATTATCCGCTACAGGGTATCTGGTATTATATTCTAAATTAGCAGAAAATTGAAGAAAAGGGGTACATAAACTGTTTTCGTGGCGTTTAATAGAACGATAGTGCCTTTCAAGACGATATTCACAAGGCAGTAAGAAATTTACATGGAAACAAAACAATGGCGATAATTGCTTTCGGTTGAGAGGTAATGAAGATTAATGACCTTCCCAAGATATATAACGTATAATATCTACCCGGGATATCATTGTTTTTCTATGGGTGTTTGATCTCCTCGTTATACCGGCGCTGGGCAGTGAAGGAAGGATTGGTGAATACGTTTATTTATTGTCTGCCAAACAGTTACCATCAAGTGAAAACAAGTACGCATATGCAATAAAGTATCGTTACTTTTTCTTATTGGTTGACTCAGGCATACAGTTTACATACC
Organism: Azorinus chamasolen; assembly: GCA_963576725.1. Classification (NCBI taxonomy): domain Eukaryota; kingdom Metazoa; phylum Mollusca; class Bivalvia; order Cardiida; family Solecurtidae; genus Azorinus; species Azorinus chamasolen. The sequence continues at coordinate 15,415,915 of OY755239.1, forward strand.
ACCGCACCCAGACATACAAATTAGTTTTATGTATTTATTTTGATACGGTGAACTATTTTGTATTGAAAGTGTTTTATAATTGCAGTTGGTAAACGGATTCAAAACAGTTGTGTTCCACATGAAATGTATAAATAACAGAAAATAGTACATTTGGTACATTTACACGTTTATATTCTTGAGTCATTAATTCTTCCGGGGAACCTGCTCAGGAGTAATTAAATATTGTTTATTAAATTAATATCCTTTTGCCTGTTTATTAATTCATTAGGTAGTTTCTCCGCATTGATTCTGTTACACAAACGTGCCTGTCTAGCTTGTATCTATAGTTGATTTTCCAATCCCAAGCAGCATATTCAAGTATCAGTTCGTTCTAACACTAATAGGCACAACATTGTTATTTCCGTTGGCGAAGCCTTGTCATGATGGTAATATAATAATTGATATCTAAACGAGTGTATGAAATATGTACCCTATAGGAGGCATCGTAAGGTATCTGCATGGCCTTACTCTTGATTATAAAGTTCATAACAATAAAAATCCAAAACATCTCGTTCAACACGAGTATGATAGTTTTGTAATTGTTTTAATGATTTTGATATACCAATAATTAGTTTGAAATGGTATGGCTAGTATGAGGAAATTACATCATCGCGTGTCCTGAACTGTATCAAACCAAGACGAATCTTCTGATCAGACAAGCAGGAAGTCGTAATGTTGCACCAGCAGTGTTTTTATGATTGATCTCAGCAGACTCATTAACATCTTACAATTACCACCTAATGTTTCCGATACGTGACACACGCAATGTAGTATCTGGTGTCCAGGCTCCAAGGTTATCAAACGTCCCAGTCTTGATTCATTTGCATGTATCTAATTGGTCAGAAGTTGAGCTTACTCCGACCAATCTGGTGCTTGTGAATGAACTTATAAAGGTTTAGTTCTCCAGGTACAGTATGGGCAGTATGAATGTGTCTTTAGTCTTTACTGCACTATACAAGCAATGTATGCGATGATGGGTCGACAGGTCTTGGACGTGCTGGGTTAGAGTCTACAATGATCGATACGTATCGCTTGCAATGTGTTTATGATAATGTGTGACTAAATGTGTAAGCATACTGGACTGCTGTAAATCTGTTGTCAATTTTCAAAGGCAACGAAATGCTACTAAAATGATTATAAGTGTATATTAACCCTTCGCTTGCTGAATTTGAAATACATTTCTCCTTATTTACCCATGCCCTGTTGTATAATTACATATATCTTCACTGTGTACAAGTATATCGCTGTGCAATCACTGCTGTTGAGTGCACTGGTTGCACAATCAATTTGTAAATAGTGCAGACCCTGATGAGACAGCTCCTGCAGGAGCTGTCTCATCTGGGTCTTCACTATTTACAGGTAGGTATATTGACGCGATTAGCAAGCGAAGGGTTAAGATACACATGATAGTTCGTGTAATGATCTGAATTGTTAACATTTAGCATGCTCAAACATAACGTTTTAGTACAGTCGAATCTGTCTTAAGCGACAATATAATGATTGGACAGAGCGTTCTTATTTAATGCAAGACGGAAGTTATGCAGAAAACGTTCTGCATTACCTTTGCCATGCATTAAGCTACCACCTGCCTTACAGTCACTTAATAACATCTCGCTTAAGACAGGTTATACTGTACTTTGGAGACAGTATGAGCAGTATTAGCGTATCTTTATTGTGCAATACAAGCAGAGTATGTGGAGACGGATCAACAGTTCGTGTACGTGCCGAGATAGGGTCTACAATGATGGATGGATAGATAGAAAGATAGATAGATAGATAGATAGATAGATAGATAGATAGATAGATAGATAGATAGATAGATAGATATATAGATAGATAGATAGATAGATAGATGTATAGATAGATAGATAGATATATAATTAGATAGATAGATAGATAGATAGATAGATACATAGATAGATAGATAGATAGATTAGATAGATAGATAGATCTATTTCGGTAAAAAAAGTGTTCATAACATGATATAATTAAGGCAACATATAAAAAGTCATGTAATGCGCACTAGACACAAAGGATAACGCAAAAAAAAAAAATAGTTTCCTTATTTCCATTGTAGTCCTTGATTCCAGTGGCAAGACCCGTGGTACCGGCATAAAAAAACTATCACAGATAATATCTTAAAATGCGAAATATCACATAAATGTCCCTATAAACACTGTTAAGCTAAACATTTATCGGTTTCAGAATGTCTTGACCGTGTTCACTAATTAACACAGCAGAGTATCAAATCAATTCATAAGAATAATAATAAAGATTAAAATGAAACTAACCTATCACACAAATAACATATATAAAAATGCAAGTGAATAATGTGAAACCCGGACGTTAAAGATGTGCAATAAATGCAGAAGTACCATCAATTCAATTAAATGTTAACTTTTTTTTATAGTTTCTGGTCCTTCGGGATCATTAATGTTGATGATATAAGTTTTGAAAATGAAATACTGCTTATGTCGGAGCTAGGGGGAGGGGGGGGGGGGCGTGAGTAGTGTTGCACTTTTAATTACTACTCATGAACAGACACAATAAAGTCTGCAATTTACTCTGCCATTGCTACTTTCGTTTTCGAAGGATCACCCACTTCCAGAATGTATCTATTCTTTATCTTCCTAACTTCAAATCTAAATTGACTTTAAGATTTATTTAGTCTTAAAGTCTAAGGAAGACTATTCCACAAGTGTACACCACTGCAAAAAATATGATTTTTACCAAAGCTGTTAACGTGTTAACTCTGGGAATGGCGTAGCGTCCGTTATCTATAACAGTGAAAGTAAACGAATCTTCTTGAACTGAAACTACTGACATGTTTGTCCTTGTACAACGGTTATGCACAGAGCTTAACGGAACAAACATTCACTAAGATATACAGGAGCAGTATTGAAATAGTGTTAGAAATCTGAATTGTTAACATTTGGAATGCTCAAGTTTACGTCCACTTTCCAATTAACCCTTCCCTTGCTGAATTTTAAAATACAGTTCTCCTTCTTTACCCATGCGCTGTTGTATAATTACATATATAGTCACTGTGTACAAGTATTTCGCTGTGCAATCACTGCTGTGGAGTGCACTGGTTGCGCAATCAACTTGTAAATAGTGCAGACCCTGATTAGACAGCTCCTGCAGGAGCTTCTCATCTGGGTCTTCACTATTTACAGGTACGTATATTGACGTGAATAGCAAGCGAAGGGTTAACATTTAACCTGCTGCTGAGTAAATGTTTGGCAGCAGAACACGTTGTCTCTATTATGTCTAAATGGTCTCTCGAAACAACACAGTATCAGTGTGTCAAAAAGTTTGGATCTTGATGAGACCTGGGAATAAACTCTGACTCAAACAGAACGTTTGGGTACAGTCTAGCGACCTTATATTTGACACAGGAATCTTAAAAATTCTTATAGGAGCCTTCTGCATTACTTGTTCCCTGCATTAAGCTGCCACCTGTCTTTTAGATCTAAGTGTCAAACAGTTAATTCCACAAAACTACTTCACGATCATATAAACTTTGTACATTCTGAAATTATTAGATCCTTCAGAAGCGAAAGTAGCAATGTCAAAAGAGAAAATTGCAGACTCGCTTTTATTGAGTCTGTGCATGAGCAGTAACAATAGTGCAACACTACTCATGCTGCCTAGCCACCGACGTACGCGGTATTCAGTTGTCATAACTAAAACTATTAAAACTAATGAAAATTATTGAAACTAATGATCCCTGAAAATATGATACTGAGAGTGAGGTACGAGGCGACATTTTACAACCGCTAAACGAGTTCATAATTATATTCCTTGCTGTACAACTCTTTTATATAGTTATATTAATTCAAGCCTGAATTGATATGCAATGAATCTAAACGATTCTTGTTTTGTCGCCGTTGTGAGATAAAAACAAGCGAAGAGGGGAGACAGACAATCGCTGAGACACAGAGACAGGGGGCGACACGGAAAGACACAATGAAACAGAGATGAAACAAACGAAAGACAGAAATAAAAATGTAAAATGTCTGCCACTTTCAAACTATAACCAGCAGGGCTATCATATTTCATTTGTGCATCTCTTATAGCAAAACCGTTCTATCAGTTTTAAGTTGTTTACTTGTAACCTTGATCGTTTAACGTTGGGCTATTTCTAAAACTTTGATAAAAAGCGTTAACGTTGCCTGTTGTTTTAAAACTTTTTAAGCATATCTAAAGAAACTTCAATCACTTGTCCATTGCAACAGGGGCTAAAATCTGCCGAAGGGCCATAACTCTATAAGGCTTTTTGTTTTACAAAAGTATGCCCCTTTTTTAAATAAAGATTTAAGAGGTATCGACAGACGACCGATGTCGCCCGTATGTGGTGCTCGTGTTTACATAAGTATGCTAGCAAACGCATACGAAGGAATAAGATATTACTGTCTTTTTAATTCTAGATATTTGTCACTCATAAACATCTCGGGTAAAATTGTGATATTGTTTTATTGGCCTCTATTTCAGGGCCGAGCAAGTTAACCTAAAACATTAAAAACGTAGATATGGTTGAAGTGGGGCATAGTAGTGTACCTAATAGAATACACTTCTAACTTGGGGAATATCATATTAGTAGACACTGTGTGTGTTGAAGTAATTAATGTGATAAATTCACATATCCGTACCTAACCAAACTCATTCTTTAGGCAGTTGTAACCCCGTTTAAGAATGAATGACGGAACTTACTCGGTATGTTCCATTTGATATATAGCAATGTAGAATAGTTGGAGCATTGTTCAATATCTAATGGCGCATACGTTATATTTAACAGACAGAAGGTTATGACATATTGGAGATGACATATGATATCTCCAACATTTAGGGCGGTCAAATTTGATGTTCCTGAAGCCAATGCATTTCTCTAGAATCAATAACACAGACCATACTCGTGTATATAAATTCATAATATAACCCTACAGTTCCACTAGAATTGAAAACTGAAAAGTATATATTAACCCATCGGTGCTTAGTGTCCCTGGCACTACATGTTCACGCTGCTGAAATCATCGATGTCCATGAATATTCAAGCAAATATGGTGTTTGCTGTGCTCCCTCACCATGAAAATGGATAAGTTCCAAAAATAGATCTGGAGTGTTTCTCTATTAATATGGAAATACATTGGCCAACATGCTGAGGATATAAATAAATGCAACAAATATACCATTGTGGGTTGAAAACGCTCCAGCAAACGATCAATAACAGTATCCAGAACAAAATACCGATGTATTAAATTTTCAAATGCTAATGCTTTATGATAACTATATCTAGTTTTATAGTTTTACGGGTTCATTGTTTGCATGTGTCCTGTTTCATCTTCAATACATTCAATAAAACCGTGTTAAAGAAGCATGTCAAAAAAACAGAAGTTTGTCAGGACATTTGGAAATGATACACGAAAGGGCACACCAGCATCAAGTCGGATAGGGGTACGTTTATTAACAATGTTTGTCTTTTAGGGTGCGGTGGAACAATTGTGCGGTTGGGTGCCTCTAAACCGGTTTAAACCCCCAGTGACTTTTGTAACTGACCGCTCCAAGGCGGTATTTCCATCTTTCCCCTATTATGTGCTTGTTTTGTCTTTGTGCGTCTCTTTATGTTTTTTGGTAGTTATATACATTTACTGTGTTTTCTTGTGTTGCTGTTCGGGTTGCTGTTTGATCTGTATGTGGTGTTCCTGCATGACTCATATTTATACTTTTGGAATCATTACAAAATAAGCAATGATCGTAATCAAGGTATGCTTCGACACATTATAAAACAAAAAACAATAATTGTAACATCATCCATGTTAATCTTAATGATGTGTACGCAAGTGATCAGAGTAAAAATGTAGTTGTAGTACGGCCTTAACTCAACCGGAAGTCGGGGCTTGCTGTCCTTGTTGTACGTGATAAGACTGTTTGTGGATCAAATGCCTTTTTGCTTACATGGGCGGTGTAAAGACAACACTGCAAGATGCAGAATAGCCAGTGTATGATATACATTCACATGAAAAAGTTATTATGACAACTCCCGTATGGCACATGCATCGAATCACTGCTAAATTCAAATAGCAATGCTAAAACAATGACACTCTTAATGGGAGAAAGTAGCGAAATACAACAGAAACTAACCAGCAAATAACAGAGTATCCGGCAAAATATATTCCCATCACGTTGTGTACATCACAACTCCCGAATGTAAAATGCAATGACGCATTGCACTAGTTGCTTGACGTCAAGTGATTAGTATCATGTGCTATGAAAGAGGTTAGTAGTGGAAAACGGAAGGAAAGGTAAAAAGGTTAGCTGCAAAGTAAAAGACGTCCAAAGTAAGTAACATGAAAAGGGACTTGTCCATCCTATGACACATGATCAGTACAGTTATTTACCTTACGTACCATACCCACGTTTCATAATAATGTTTCTTACACTTGCTGTCATCGTAGTATATGTGTGGCAAATATTGCAGACCCATATGATATATTTGCATTTGGGAGTTTGAATTTAAACTATTTGCAACTGCAGATATGTATGCTACTAGCATGGGCATGGTTAACCATACGCTCGGGCCAAAGTGTTATTTACAGTAGAACCCCTTTAATGCGACCACTTAATGAATAAACATGGATGGCTTTATAAGCAGGTAGTTGCTTAATGCAGGGCGAAAGTAATGCAAAAAGCTCATGCATTAAGCTACCACCTGCATCTAGCATAAATAATTATACCTCTTTTTGGTGGTCGCATTAGAGGTTTTACTGTATAATGCATATTGGGTTTTATTCACAAAAGGTATGACACGTTAAACATTTCATTATATACCTGTCAGTTTCTGCAGTAAAATACGATTGTATTCCATCAAAAAATACAACCTCTCAGATAAACTTACCCCGATACAACTATGATGTATCATACACTCACGAAAGGATACAAGGTATGTGACTACACTGTTCTGATGGATACAGTGACATATGTCGGTAAGCATAATCATGTAATTACATTTAAATATGACGCATCATCGGAGTAGCAAATGATAATGGTCCAGTCATTCAGAAATTCATATCAAAGCCATTAGAGTGCATAGCAAAATGATAATATTTACAATAACGTGAACATCACGAGTGTGTTATCAATGAAAAAAATAGTAAAGTCAAGCAGGAAAAGCCACACAAAAAACGCCACCATCACCGAAACACCCACAGAAAGCAATTTATATAGAAATTTATACACATACAGGAGAAAGTCACATACAAGACGCAATCACCACCACCAAACACACGAGAAGAACACAGAAAACACCAACAAATACACAAGCACCAGAGACAAACATTAACAAAACACAAGCACAAAACACAAGACAAAATGATATTATTGTATTACATATAAATTCGTTTATTCTTTGTATAACAACCCAAATTGTTTCCACTAGTATATGACTAGTCTTAAACAACGTATTCATATATAATGTATTCACAAAGACAAACAATGGTACACATTTATCTGGTTCTTTGACAAAACAAGCATATCTTACTATCCAATTTACATGTTCTATTAAAATGCTTTCTTATATCAGTTCCTCCAGGTACATAATCCTTAATGCGTTCTCTGCTAGATATCAATCTTAAACGTATACGGATAAATTGATTGATTAAATTAGGACACAATGAGGTAAACGAGAATACATGGTTAAAGCTAATATCTCCCTGCTTAATGTGTCTTGACTGGGCATTGATTAGCACGTCTACTTACACAAGTTCGCTCTTGTTCGATCCGGAATCGGGGACATATGCATATGGCTGCTGTATTACAATCAGTGATAGTGGGTTTTAACTTCAGTTCCTGTTATATACAATTGTCACACTTGCCGCTAGCAACGAGTGTTGTATTGTTGAGTGTCATGTTGTGCCGTGTTGTGTGTGTTATCGTTTGTGTGTATTATTGTGTGCGTGTACGTGTGAACGTATGCAGTATGTGTTCGTGCGTGTGTGTTCGAGTGTGGCTCGGTGTTTTATCAGAGGCCAAGCAGATTGTCACTCAGCCAAAGCTTAATCGATAGTACCTGTAATCCTAATTGTGTCAGGTACGAATTTGGTCTGATATGTTTTTACAGCGGGATAAGTGTAATATCAAAATAGCAATTATTGCTGTCTTTGTCATTATAATGACATTTATCTTAATAAACCCAAAATTTGACATAGGGAACAAATGAAATAGGTCACAATACCAAATGTTTTAAGTAATACACATCAAACTTGTACCGCTCCCTTGAAATAGCAATTCATCAATATACCACACAAGGTGGTTACACACATGATAGGAAGTCAATACACTTTCAATAATAAAAATATAGCCTGAATGTTTACGAAAAAGCGTTTGTGTTAACAATTACATGATTTCGTTTCTTTAAAGTTATGAGAAATGCCGATCTAGTTCATAATTTGATGTTAGTGTTCAGATATTGAAGTTGTATGTGTTAGCTAATTTCTCAAAAAGTATGTACATTTTCTAGATTAAAATTCCAAAGCAATAAAGACGAAAAGTACTTTGTTTTGCAAATATAACATGCGTACAATAACTGTGTATCTTGAATTATTCTGCTATTTCCACACTTAACAGAATAAATAAATCTATAATTGATGACAGAATGACAACCTGCAGTCACTTGAATATTAAGTACCTAATAATGCATTGTGGTAAGTAGGCTAATGTTTCTGTCATCACGTAATGTATTCCAAATAGTTTTGTACATATCGATAGCTGTGTGTATATCTTAAGCAATTCCGAACTAAAGAACGCACTACAACTAAATAAATTTACATGAAGTATTACACCTTAGGTTAAGATAGCAGAATTCAATTCCACGTTTATGAAATATTTTACTATGTAATAAGCAGCAGCAACATTTAAAACAAGCAACAAAGTATTATTTATCATGATGAAATGTCCTTTGACTGGCTGAATATAATAATGCACATTGATATACGTTCCAATTTTACGTGCAGCCTTGCATAATGATTACATGAACAATTTCGCCGACATAGTTTAATCCGTGCTGATCTTGCAAACTAGTCGTCTCCCCAGGTTCCAAACTGTCTGGCAATGATTATATATTGGAAATAAATTGACGAAACCACAACCAGACTTAAAGGGGAATTCCCTACATTCGACGCAATTAAAAAATACCTAGAGTATACAAAACGCAGTTGTTTATATGCTGAAAAGTATCATATCGCACGAAACCCTATCCAAAAAGCGTTAAGAATAACAAAACATCCATACGTTTATAATCGACGATCCCGATTTTATTCCCCGATGTTTCAGTTTTATTTGGGTTGGGTTTAGTTTCGTATCTGTTCGCGCTGTTCGTGCCTCTCCGAACACTTCCGAAAAAGGCTGTTACGTAAATAATGGAGGGATCGGGTGATCATCGGCAAAACGCGGAAAATTAAACGGAAAAGGTAGATAAGACTTTGTTGTGGAACAAAATTGATTTTAAAAAAGGATTTATAAATCGGTTTCTTTTGTTTCATGGGTATTTTTCGATATCAGTTCAAATTGACAATCTTCATAATAATGACTATGCATAACGAACACCAAGTTCTATGATGTTATTGAAAATGTGCGTTCATTGTAGGAACTTCCTCTTTATCAACGTCTATGTATTTGGCGCAGTAACTAGGTGTCGTGCAATAGCTTTTTTGTCATAGATGCCAATTCATTGAAATCGACTGATAAGTCTATCACATCTAGTAGTACATTCATTCAACTGATTTCACAGCTTTGCCACGTACAACTCTCTTTTGAATTATACCTACTTTTGTAATAATTGATCGCACATTTGTTTGTTTAATTAGGGTGACGACCTTGAGATAAATGTGGGGCTATGACGTCCGTTAACCGGTTTATCCCCCCACCCAGTGGTGGGTTTGCCACTGACTGTTCCAATGCGATACTTTCTTTGTCTCCCTTACTTTTGTGTTTTTCTTGTGTCTTTGTACTTGTGCGTTTGTTGATGTTTTTCTTGTGTCTTTGTACTTGTGCGTTTGTTGATGTTTGAAATGTTCATCACTTATGTGTGTGTGTGTGTGGGGGGGGGGGGTGTTCACGTATTTTCTATCGATGTTTCGGTGGTGGATGAATCTTGTATGTGGCTATTCACGCTTGACTTTTCTACTTTTTCGGATTTGTTTAATCAGTAGTCTGAAGCAGGTATACTGTTCATGCATACGTCTTTATGTGTTCCTGTTCCTACCTAAGAAATCCTTTTCAAGTTTTGAAAATGTCACACTGAGCTTGGTCGGAGTAATATTATTGCTAATTAAGATAGGCCTCGTTTACTCTTTCAAAACTGTTTTACAATCAAAGCTATAGGTGAAGGTGTGTATCCAAATGTTAATATCGTCATTGCTCAACCATACTCTACACTGTGACCCTTTTTAATTGTCTCGATTTTTAAGAATGGACACAGTTTAGGATTTGGTGGAGACATAAAAGAGTTGTTCCTAAAAATGTTGAAATTTTCGGATCTTATCTAGACCTCTGTGCAATGGCTACAAATGACTGTCTTGTGTTCAGGTGTAATGGCTACAAATGACTGTCTTGTGTTGAGGTGTAATGGCTACAAATGACTGTCCTGTGTTGAGGTGTAATGGCTACAAATGACAGTCTTGTGTTGCGATGTAGTGCAAACAGACGAATGTACTACATTCCTGTTAATGGACGTGCCAGTCAGTGCATTAATAACGCAACATGAAACAAAACAGCGAATTCTGAGACAGAATGTTTTATTTGGACGACAAAACTTCTTACGCAAACATGTAAAACAAATAGTACTTCATTTACAAACTCAACACTACTGCTAACTTGTTAAATCTAATCTTCGCTATGACGCTTAATCCTTTGGATGCGGGGCACAAATAAGATGCCATATGCAAACAGTCTAACCCAAAATCAAAGGGAACCCTGAGGAACCATCTGATATGGGTCTACACTGTTTGTTATTAGGCGCACTCTAGCAATATAGATCCTCTTTTACTGCATGATCTATATGATGTACTATTCGACATTGACAACTCAGCATACAAATTGTTAAGAAATTATTCCTTTGAAACCTTAATAACTCGCCAATCTTCTAAATTAAATCAAGTTAATTTCTTTATATTAAAAATCGATTATATTCTATCCCAAAAATTATAAGAATATATATTTACGTATTGATACTTATCTATGTTGTATTCATTGTCTACCTTTAATGTTGAACGGCTGCGTGATGATGTTACGTATGGTGGTCTTAGAACCTCTATATTGAATGTAGCTTCATAAAAGAAGTTATCTAGCTCAATAGAGATAAGATATGTCATTTCAAATTATTATTGTTACTTGTATAAAAGTCCAAAAATGAGTCGTGCAGGAAACACCACATACAGAACAAACAGTCGCCCGTACAGCAACACAAGGAAACAGTAAATGTACATAACTATAAAAACATCAAGAGACGCAAAAGACAAAACAAACATACAATGGGGGGAAGATGGAAGTACCGTCATGGAACGGCCAGTGACAAAAATCATTTGGGGGGGGGTTAAACCGGTTTATGGGCGCCCAACCTCACACTCACACTTATTCCATCCCCACCCTAAAAGACAAACAGTGTAAATAAGTGTATCCCCTCTCCGACTAATCTACAAGAACTGCGATGGCATACATAATAAAAAATCAATATCAATTAAACAATATGTTAATCCTATCGTTAGGTTCTTATGATGTTCGTTACAATATTTAACAGTACAGTACAACCACGCCACATAACATTATACCATTATCAATTGTATACTCATTATCAATGAACGAAATTAGACTTGCTACATAAATCATGTTTTAATTCGAGGGTTGTCACGTATCTTATGCAATATATATATTCCAAAGCTGAATGCATTGTACAATGATTTTCAAGTTGATGGTATGAGTTCATACTAGACGCGTCTTGACTGGCATTTTCAAACAACTTGAATATAGATGGGATGCGGAGTAATTCGGCGTATCATCTGGATCAAAGCTATTTGACACTCGGTTTCTCAAAAGGTTGATCGACTCGGGGGTCAGATTAGCACATCGGAGATTGTACAGACGTATAACATAAGAAGGGTTAAGTCACAACTTAAAGTTGTGTCGATTTTATCTTTCAAATGTGTATGCTATTATTTGGTTGTACTGTTTAGACCGCTTTAAATTAAGTATAGTAAAACCCCGCTAATGCGACCACTCAATGAAAAAACATGGTTGTCCTTATAAGCAGGTGGTTGCTTAATGCAGGATAAAAGAAATGCAGAAAGCTCCTCTAGGAGCTTTCTGCATTACTTTTGTCCTGCATTAAGCTGCCACCTGCATCTAGAACCCAGAATTATACCTCGTTTAGGTGGTCGCATTAGCGGGGTTTTACTGTATAGTTCTTTTGGTGCAGAGTATTCCAAGAGACATATTCTGTAGTATGACACAGGCTTTTATTCAGTTTCAACGTTCCTAACGAAGACGTGTTATGGTATGTATTTGAAAATTAAAACTACACTAAACTGTTATAAAGCTAATTTTAGTATATACATTATTCAAAGAAGCGTTTCTTGTTAATGGTAGTTTAATCACCAAGCATATTTTATTATTTGAGATAATACTTGCAAATTACGCTATACTAATCAAATGACACCATTCATTACACCAACGAATTTCATACGACTTAGATTCTACGTTTTAAAGAGTGTTTATCACATGAAATTGCTTGTACCTAAGTTATTTACTATTGGATTTTACCAAGATGGTTGACAAAATTAGGTATAAAATTCGGTAAGCATCGTGCCATTTTACGTCAGTCAACTCTTTGTTAAAATAAATAGTGAATGAATAATGATGTAATAGTCTCTACATGTATTTAACAAGGAAATATGCATAGGCAATACGCCATATTGTATTTCACACTACGTTTCAACATATATGTATATCTAATACCGATTGGTGTACACTCACTATATGTATCCCTTTAAACGCCGAATCTTAAATAAAATACAGTTGAATTTCGAGATCGCGAACTTGGATAACTCGAGCATCAGGATAACTCGAAGTAAAATGTCAGTCCTTCCATAAGTTAAAATACAGCAATTTCTACAATGTATCACTAAAATACAGCAATTTCTACAATGTATCACTACAGATATCTAGAAACACATTTAACAGCTTAATGCAGTTTTTAATAAAATACTGAAAGCTCCTACAGGCTGTGAACTTGAGATATGGTTCAGATTAGAAATCGGATAACTCGCACCTCTGTTACCTCGAAGTTATTTGTATGGTCCATTGAAGGTCAAGATAACGAAGATTAACTGTATTCCAAAATTCAGACAAGTTAAGCTTATGGTGAATATTTAGGGGTTTTCTAAAACAACTTGCCAAACAGTGCAGACCATGATGAGAGGGATGATCTAGTAGGACATTAATGACTCATCTGGGTCTACACTGATTTCAAACGACATTAATAACTCGTGTCCGGCACCGTAAAGGTTAACATTTCGCGTAACCTGTTCCTTCATGAATATTTACAAGACACCATGACTTCAGTAGTTTTTTGCCAATGCAGAAACTGTAGAATAAGATCTATAATATCATACAGAGCAAGCACCGATCTGATCAGACAGCTGTTCCTATAGGGGCCGTCTGATCTAGGTATGCCCTGCTTGCAAAGGCGATGCACGTTTTCTTAAACCGTGCAGCTTTATAAGCGGTAAATTGCTGTATAGACATTTATCATTACAACGAATATCTTTATTATCTGGTTCAATGTGTATTCAATGTATAAGTTTATACGAGGTATATTTATCAGAAATGGAAAGAGATATAGCGAAATAGCATACACAATGAATTGTATAGAACCATGAACGTTCATAGCATTCAGTACTGTAATGTTTGCATTTCTGGCCGAGTATGCAACCAGTATATTCCAACATCCTTTGTTGCGATACTTGAATACTATCTTATGATGTCGTAGTCTATCAGAGCTATTGATACGGCATGTGATGGGTAAACAACGAACAACGTTTTCCAATGGAGAGACATGAGTATGTTTTTTTAATCACGAAGCTCAGAATATAACACAATGTGGCAATTTGTGTGGTCACTACAATACCTCCTACATTGCGTGAGCCCATTTGCTCATTAGTAGTTACGGGCTGAATTATTTAAGAACGCAAGTGCAATTGGAAGTTCTAAATGAGGAATGCACCATTTAGTATGCTGCAAGCGAAATTGTTATGCCATATTCAGACAGGTTCTATCCAAATGACCCCAATCAGGTTCCAAACTGATTAACACATAAATATTATTTTTAAAAACAATAATGACAACACCAAAATGAGCTAACAAAACTGGGCCAAATAATAGTCGAAATAAAGGCAATGATACAATTATGTCATCATCGATTTCTTCTGCTTTTCTTCAGGAATATGTATGCAAGAAACAATGTTATCATGGTTTCACAGCCTGAATTTTATGGTGATGTGATTTACAAACTTCGTAAAAGTATTGGACATACCCATTTGCTCACTTTGTTCATAAAATATGTTAAAACATTCATTAAAAATGGATGTGATCCTATATTACTACAACATACTACATGTCTGGTTGTCAACCCTTATACAGTTGCTAATCGCGCTGTCTTCTTTTCATGTACGCCGACAAGAAAGGCCAAGTACTCTATGAAGACGACCTCTTAAATCCGAAACGGAAGGAGGACGTCTCATCTCGTTTTTGTCGTTTTATTACTTTAAATTTGATACAGTTACTCTGTCAATGAGTGCACTAGCAATGGATGGATCCAGTTCGATTCACTTTAATATGTTTTCGTTTTACATGTAATTTACCACTGTATTTGCCATCGCGGTTGTTGTAGATTATGTACACTGTTTGTCTTTTAGGGTCGGGCTGGAATAAGTGTGGGTTTGGCCGCCCCTAAACGGTTTAAACCCCGAGTCACATGTGTCACTGACCGTTCCATGGCGGTACTGCCATCTTCTCCCTATTGTGTGTTTGTTATGTCTTTGTGCGTCTCTTTGTGTCTTTTATATGCATGTATTATTTACTGTTTTGTATTTTGGCGCTGTTCGGGCGACTGTGTGTTTTGTATGTAGTGTTTCCTGCATGACTCATACATGTACTATTTAAATGGCGTTCCAATGAACTCGGAAATGTTTATCCATGGCAGAAACTGTATCATCAGGTATATGTATTCAAAAGACAAACATATCAGACTCTGATCTAACGGTTCTTACAGGAGCCATTTGAACTGTGTCTATTCCGTTTGAAAATACATTAAAAGACATATTAATGGAATAATTGGCTTGATATTTGTACGTTATGGGAATGCTATATACCGTCAGGTAATTGGTATTCCCATGGGTACGAATTGTGCACCACTTGTCGCAGATTTGTTTTTGTACTGCTATGAGAGAGATTTCATGTTGAGTTTGAATCCTCAATCACAAGAAGATGTTATAAAAGCCTTCAATGATACTTGTCGATATTTGGATGATATTTTTAACTTAGATAACCCTTTCTTTAATGCTCTGATTCCTACAATTTATCCTAAAGAACTCAAATTGAATAAAGCTAACCCGTCCGACAATTATGCAGCGTTTCTTGACCTAGACCTTAAAATTAATAATGGAATGATTTCTTCTAAAATATATGACAAAAGAGATGATTTTGATTTTAATATTGTAAATTTTCCTCATCTTGACGGGGATGTTCCCCGTGCTCCATCTTACGGGGTTTATATATCTCAACTTATTCGTTTTGCTAGAGCTTGTTCATCTATTGACGATTTTAACAGTCGAAATCTCATTTTAACTGAAAAACTGCTTAAACAAGGATATAGATACCATAAACTAAGAAAAACTTTCTCTAAATTTTACTATCGAAATCTCTCGCTTATTGGCAAGTACAAATGTAATCTCAAGGTACTTTTGCGACACGGTATTTCACATCCTGAATTTTATGGTGATGTGATTTACAAACTTCGTAGAATTATTGGACATACCCATTTTCTCACTTTGTTCATCAAATATATAAAACAATTCATTAAAAAGGGATATGATCCTGTATTATTACAACATACTGCATGTTTGGTTGTGAACCCTTTTACAGTTGGCAATCACGCTGGCCTCTGTGCATGTACGCCGACAAGAAAGGTTTAGTACTCTATGAAGGCGACCTCTTAAATCCAGAAATGGAAGGAGAACGTCGGATATCTGTACTATTTCATTTTTGTCGTACCCTTTATTACTTTTTCTACAGTTACTCTGTTTGCAGCTCAATCATTGAGTACACTAGCGATAGGTGATACAGTATGTTCAATTAAATGTTTTTTTGTTATACATGCACTTTACCACTGTATTTGCTGTCGCGGTTGTTGTAGATTAGTCGGAGAGGGGATAAGTTTATTTACACTGTTTGTCTTTTAGGATGGGGATGGAATAAGGGTGAGGTTGGGCGCCCATAAACCGGTTTAAACCCCCGGTGACTTTTGTCACTGACCGTTCCAAGGCGGTACTTCCATCTTCCTCCTATTGAATGTTTGTTTTGTCTTTGTGCGTCTCTTGTTGTTTTTTCTACCCATGTACATTTGCTGTTTCCTTGTGTTGCTGTTCGGGCGAGTGTTTGTTCTGTATGTGGTATTTCCTGCATGACTCATTTTTGTACTTTTGATACTTGGTATAAAAGTACAAAAATGAGTCATGCAGGAAACACCACATACAGAACAAACAGTCGCCCGAACGGCAACACAAGGAAACAGCAAATGTACATAACTATAAAAACATCAAGATACACACAAGACAAAACAAACATACAATAGGGGGAAGATGGAAATACCGCCTTGGAACGGTCAGTGACAAAGGTAACCGGGGGGTTAAACCGGTTTATGGGCGCCCAACCTCACACTTATTCCATCCCCACCCTAAAAGACAAACAGTATAAATAAACGTATCCCCTCTCCGACTAATCTACAACAACCGCGATGGCAAATACAGTGGTAAAGTGCATGTATAACGAAAACATTTAAGTGAACAAATTGTAACCACCTATCGCTAGTGTACTCAATGATTGAGCTGCAAACAGAGTAACTGTAGAAAAGTAATAAAGAGTACGACAAAAACGAAATAGTACAGATATCCAGCGTTCTCCTTCCGTTTCTGGATTTAAGAGGTCGCCTTCATAGAGTACTAAACCTTTCTTGTCGGTGTACATGCAAAGAGGCCAGCGTGATTGCCAACTGTAAAAGGGTTGACAACCAAATATGCAGTATGTTGTAGTACTACAGGATCATATCCCTTGTTAATGAATTTTTTAACAAAGTTGATGAACAAAGTGAGAAAATGGGTATGTCCAATACTTTTTGTATAAAGTTTGTAAATCACATCACCATAAAATTCAGGATGTGAAATACCGTGTCGCAGAAGCGCCTTGAGATTACATTGGTACTTGCCAATAAGTGAGAGATTTTGATAGTAAAAATTAGACAAAGTTATTCTTAGTTTATGGTATTTATACCCTTGCTTAAGCAGTTTTTCAGTTAAAATGAGATTTCGACTGTTAAAATCGTCAATAGATGAACAAGCTCTAGCAAAACGAACAAGTTGAGATATATAAACCCCGTAAGATGGAGCACGGGGAACATCCCCGTCAAGATAAGAAAAATTTACAATATTAAAATCAAAATCATCTCCTTTGTCATATATTGAAATCATGCCATTATCAATTTTAAGGTCCAGATCAAGAAACGCTGCATAATTGGCGGACGGGTTAGCTTTATTCAATTTGAGTTCTTTAGGATAAATTGTAGGAATCAGAGCATCAAAGATAGGGTTATCTAAGTAAAAAATATCATCCAGATATATATTCATTGAAGGTTTTTATAACATCTTCTTGTGTTTGAGGATTCAAACGCAATATGAAATCTCTCTCATAGCAATACAAAAACAAATCGTCGACAAGTGGTGCACAATTCGTACCCATAGGAATACCAATAACCTGACGGTATATAGCATTCCCATAACGTACAAATATGTTATCCAAAAGAAAGGTTAGTGATTCGCAAACTTCTTAGCACGTA
This sequence comes from Azorinus chamasolen, assembly GCA_963576725.1. NCBI lineage: Eukaryota > Metazoa > Mollusca > Bivalvia > Cardiida > Solecurtidae > Azorinus > Azorinus chamasolen. The sequence goes on from OY755239.1 coordinate 15,434,111, forward strand.
CACTTAGTGTACAGTAAAACCTCTCTTAACCGGACGTTAAATTTAGTATAAATATCGGTCTTGGGGACAGGTGACAGCTTAATGCAGGGTAGAAGTCATGCAGAAAAGCTCCTAGAGGAGCTTTCTGCATGACTTTCACCCTGCATTAATCAGTCACCTGCCTAAAATATCTAAATGTTTCTCTACTAGAATTCCGGTTAAGAGAGGTTTTACTGTAATATTTCATTTGCTGGTAAAGTCTTACGTTACGATAACACTATCGTTGAGAAACAGTCGATAATTTCATACACTTTTGTCAAATGAGACCAAGGATGGATGGATGGCTGAGCGAGGTTTACCGGCTCTGCCTAATACATATAATAGTCCATATTATGGATGTATTCCACATTTGTAAACATTCTTTATTCCTACAATATCAAGAGTATGGGACTGTACGAGTATGTCCGCTTCCGCTTTTCTGTGTTCATCTCGTGTGTGAGTGTGCGTGTGTGTGGTTGTGTGTGTGTCATGCTATCTGTCGGAGTTTTGGTGGTTGTTGCGTCTTGTATGTGGCTTTGCCTGCTTGGCTTTACTACTTGTCCATATATAATTCTAAGATAACTAATGTATAAAAGTTAAAGTAAAGAGAATTTTAGGTGGATTGGATTCTAGTGGTTTTTGTACCATCGGTTAATAATCATACTAGTTTATAGTAAATCACCTCCGAAAATTAAGTAAAGAAGAATTTAGTTTTATGCATTGAGCTACAATTTGTCTTACAATCCGGCATTGGTGTTTATTTGAGCGTCCGCTTTTGAGAGGTGTACTGGTCTATAATGAATGTACTAGTGTACATAAGAGATGACATATTTTAGTACTTCCACAACAGTTCATTGGCCGTGGAATAAACTCCGGTATTTCCATTCACAGGACTTCTTAAACATATTATAGTAGCTGGTGTATGTAATTGCTGACTTTGTCTATTTTCTTAGTTTGTTGAATAAATAATGACCATGGTCATTTGCGTTGGACCAATTAATAACGTTTATCTGAGGGTAGTGAACTGACCGATGGCAAAGGTAACCGGGTCATGCAGTATAATTATAAAACTTCTATTAAAGCTTTCTGCATTATTTTCTCCCTGCATTCAGTAACCAATAGATTTGACTATTTCTTTGTTCAATAAATATCTGGTCGCCTAAAACATGTTCTACTGTATTACATTGATATTGGTAAATCACTCACCATTTTTCACAATGTCTTCTATTACTGTCATTCCGACTTATTCCAGACTTAAAACGTCAATAATGTCAGAGGTCATCAGGGATAAATCAGTGTGTTTTATTGAAATTCATTACGAGTTTTCAAATGGACCCTTCAATAGTCCGCACTAGACTATTCCATGCCACTTCTGAAGGGGTAAGTTTTCCACAAACGTTAATAAATGGACAACGGTGCAGACCTCGGTCTGAGGGCTCTACCAGGAGCCATGTGATCTGGTTCTATGTACGTGTATACTGTTTGAAAAGGCATTTAACTTGGTTCTCACAATGTAAGGGCTAACAATGCCAATTCCAAACAGATAAGACATACCAATTATTGGCCGTGTCTGAACAATGTATTCAAGGTTTTCGTTTTACACGTCGGCAAGTACAACCACTCTACAACTACCTTGGAAAACATCGACTGTAACTGCTGGAACAATAGATGGTTAATGAAAAAATTATGCAGAAATCTCCATTAACCCTTTCCTGCTAAGCGCAACCTAACTGGCAAACAGCCTGGATCCAGATGAGACGCCGAGTAATTTACTCTGTCAATAATCTAGCAAAGGCTTGAACGTATTGGAAGCTAGTGAAAACTGTGACAGATCGGAATTTAAGTAGACTTCATATAGCAAACTACGGGATAAGAGGTTCGAACGATACGTTAGTTCTACGTAGAACATTCTGCTGATTTAACCATTTTCATGCTGCAAAAATACAGTCTGTTAAAAACATGACTTCTAAATATTTACTTAATTATACTCAATTTGTTGAAATCTTTTAAGAACCTCTTGGCCGAATATTCAGCAGTCTGGATCCTGATGAGACGTCGAATCCGAGCTGGTTTCAAAGGCGGGTCAAGACGCTATTAGAACGAGAAGAGTTAAATACTGTGTTCTTCTAAATGGTCACTATGTAGCGTTTCTACATAAGAGACATACCAGAATTAATACTGTGTAACCATTTCGGCGCCAAATTTCTAAGTGTCGTCTGCAAACCAGTTTTGTAAAATCATTCGATATAATACGAACATTCAGATAAATAAATATAATTATCAAAGGAATAAAGAACATATATAGAAATAGAGTTTGAAACAAAAAGTGAAGTCCCTGATCAGACACCGCCTTAAAAAAGGCGGCGTCTGATCTGGGATTGCACTATTTGTCGTGGTGCATATTTGCGATGAAAGGGTTAATACGGTTTGTCACAATGAATTATGCAGTAGATACAAGGTTGGTTCGTCTCGAGCATAGTTCACACTAGTCTTATATCGCCCTTCTTCAATCACTGTTGGTTAAGTGTACACAGATTGAAAACAAACACGAAGACATGTCACCTAACTCTAGTGGTTCTCCTCTCTGTATGATTTCACAGATGTCCATTCAAATTGTCGAATTCAGTATGAGAGGGTATGATTTGACAGATGATTTTCAATGACAGACAGTCAGACAGATACATCTTGATATTAGAGTTCTGATCTGTGACATCAATCTTAGCTATTGCATTCAAGTGCTTGCAGTTATTGTAATATGATAACATACGCTATTCGCATATACTAACACTATCTTTCTAATGAATAGCGCAGTGTATAGACACATATAAGTATGATGTAAGCTCGAGAGAAATGGTTTTCATATCAATACACGCCATGCCAACCTTCTCGATGACGTAACTGACATGAACATTTGCTCATCAAGAATTTTTCTGTCGCAAAAACCGGCAACTATGCCGGATCTAAAGAGCATTGGATGCCAGCTAAAGTGGTTTGTTGCATTCACATCAACAGAAAACAAGTAGACGTTAGCACCGTAGAGTAATCTTCTTGACTGGCAGCAATGCATCAAACAGGTGTCTCAATACTACTGAGGAATATATCCCGATACGCTTTATCTTGCCAGCGCGACTCAAACTTGTGAACGAAGTCGAGGAAAGTAAACATTTCAAGATCGAAGTTAAATCAGACATATGTTTTACAGATGATTCACGTTTTTATGTTGATCTGACCTGCTGCAATTTCGATTCTATCAAGCTTTAAAAACACATTCCGAATGTGTCTGTTCAGAACTTGCTTGGCGTCTCCAATAGGCCCATACTGTTCACACGTTCAAGGTGAAGTCAATCAGGATAGGGACTAAATATATTCGTATTTAGTTAGCCTTACGGTTGATTTATGTGGTAAAACACTGAATGTTCGAGACTATAAATAGATCAGAATAAAGTATCAGCTTTGAATACAAGTAGAGCATAATTTACACAAACTGGTCTAAATACTGGTCTAAACGATTTGTTTTCGGATATGTTAACGCACTGACAGGCGGACGCAAGCGGTGGGGAACTCTTCTGGACTGGTTACATTATGCTCATATTTGAATAAAACAATTACAAGTGTAGCATGTTTCAATGATCTTAAAGATACGATATGTGTCCAATTAACACATTAGCCCGCTACCCGCGACTTGACGCGCATTTGCGAACGGTATGGATCCAGATAGGACGCTGAGTATATCGGTGTCTAACTAGAATCCAAGCTGCCAAACATTTTTCAAAAGCTTCATCGTATCGGAAGTGATCGCCATTGTACCAAATCTGAAATTGAGAAGACAATATTTTTAACAGCGGTGTGAGTGTTAAGTACGCTTGAGAAATATTTTATAAGCTACATGATTTTATCTTAGCATTTCCAGTTGGGAATAGCTTAATCCTCATTCCACTTACCGCGACAAATTAAATGGTATTTGCAAGCAACATGGAATCGAATGAAACACTTCGTTTCTCATTAGGATCTAAGCCGTCTGAAAACTGTTAATAGCTTGTTCAAAGGCTTATGTCTTAACACTTTTCATAATTTGTTTATCAAAACCTTGATCACATCGAAAGTAGTCAATATTGAACATCTAAATTTGAGCAGACATTACTTTTCTCTTAGCGAAATAAAAGGTAATAATGGATAATGGGTTCTTACAAAAGACGGTCTCGTCTAATAGTATGTACACTTGCAATTTTCAATTTTTATCAGTCGTTAAAGTCCCTCGAGTTTTAAAAGGCATTTAAAACGTTTTACCCAATTATCAATTATCCAAATGGTTTCACAAAAATAACATTGTTCAGACTTTTAGTCTCCTTTGCGTATACGTTGCTGACGACTTATATTTTTCACAGGAATAAATAATTATAGACTCATACTACGTTTTATGTGCCTTTTAACACTAGTAAAGACACATGGACGAGCAGGGCACAATTTAGCTGAGCAGAGTTGAATCTATTGAAAGTAATGTCATGCCAATATTAACCTGCGAGTTCAACGGAACAAGCCATGCTAGTGACCTTAAATAGAAATAAGACAGAGGTTCAGCTAGCATGCGTAAATTAAACATTTCAATAATAACTACTTTATTTCTCTACAAACCTCTGTTATGACTACTGTTTAGAATCGTCTCGGGTATGTAGTATTTGAGTATTTGCTGTTCAAGATATGTTGAAAATATGTAATAAATTTCTTTTCTTTTAAAAGATATGTCTGCAAATAGTCATAATTTGCCTTTGAAGAAAGGTAGTAAATGAAAGGAAATTGCATAACATGCATAGTAGATGGATTTTGAAAAGTTTCAATCCTACAGACAAAAAAACAGTGCACATTTATTTAATTGTTTTAATAATACTATTTAAATATAGCCTCTTTCTGCGACTAGTTTTGCGCAGTCGATTCCACATATTGTTGCATTCCACATATTGTTGCATTATGAAATTCCTAACCTGTAATACGATAATGATATCCTGTTATACGTGTTATAATGTAACATTGTCTTTTCTCTGCATTGACATTGCTTAAGAGATGATTGACGATTTGAAACGGAATGAGCGAAACACGTTCCCGTAAGCCGATAAGTCATATTGTGAACCGACATACTAGTACAGACAAATAACTAGGTCAGTAATTCAGACCGATGAAAGTTGCTGCCACCGTAGACACCTGCTCGCTAATATAATTACTGGTCGGTTTTGCCTGCCAATGTTTCGTTTATGTGCGTATTTCTTTAAATACAACACCAATATTTAAATAAGTACTTCGTATCATGATTAACTAGATATCGTGATCGAAGATTAGGGTGCGTTAATTGACAACTATTACGCGGATGGACGCCAACTCAGAAAAGGGTTCCGAATACAAGATTGGTAATATATAGTGGCACTAAACTAGGTAAGCAAAGTTTCAGACACGAGGACCCAGAATATTAGTTTAATATTTTTACATAGGAATCATTTCGTTTAACCGTTTTTAATCTGGACTACTGATTAATGCTATATATATATAAATTTTGAATGTACTGCCAACATAGTTCATGTTCAAACCGTATATACATCTGTCTTGAACTACTTAACCCATTATTTCATATAAACGCTTTTTCACGCATTTCGCAAACAGAGTAGACCCAAATCTGACGGTTCCAGTACGAGCTGTCTGATCAGGGTTTGCTCTGTTTGCTAAATGAGTTTGATATATCTATTCCCTTAGTTTCTAAAATGGCTACAATGTTCAATCTTCCATATAACAAAAACTGTTATGCACATGAATATTCAGTAGGTATTGAAATTTGGAATAATTATAGAACAAGGAAATGATTCATAAACGGTACCAAACACCGAATATTATCATGCATAACGACCTAATATTAATGTTTCGGCACTCACAGACAGTATTTAGTGTTAGTCTATTAGAACTATTATTGAGCCGTGTTTCTGCTTTGTTAGAAATATTATATGTTAAAATGTGGGTCTGGCGCAGTTTTCACAACTTCGGATTCGATCAAGTTTAAAGAAACAATTGACGAATTGTCCAACAGATGGGTTGCTCGACGTCTGATCTGGGTCCATGCTTATAAAGCTTTTAGCTGAGTCTGAGTTTCGTTCTCACTCAAGCTTTTGATTTGTTAGATTCGAGTTCTCAAGCTTTTGATTGGTCAGATTTGAGCCAAAGGCTCAAATCTGACCAATCAAAAACTTGAGAACGAACTCAGACTCAACTAAACGTTTTATAAGCATGGACCCAGGATGTGAAATTTGGAATGCACAAACATATAAAAGAGAACAAGCATAGGCTCTAGTTGTGTAGATATTTTACAATGAACACATGTCTCACAAATGGTTTAAGTTTCAATTATATCAACTATCCCACATTATGTGTATAATGATGCGGACTACCAGCTGTGGTTTGCAAATACACACATGGTTGTATGGTATATTGCAGAAATGAATCCTGTTTATGAAACATGAAATTTGCGTTAACTATTTAATTGTTAAATACATCGAAGGTCGCGTTTAAAAAGATGTGGTTGACATTTGTTTGACTCTTCGCATATACCACCTTGCCATATAATTCACTAATAAGCTACAATATGAATTTTAGAGTGTGCTTTAATCAATTATTTACTCCTGATTTATAGTTAATGAAACTCGCATATCCTCGATTTGTACGATTGTGATATTGGGGCTTACGTTTTTCATTAAAAGAAGGGAGGGGATCAGAGCAACATACTTGATGGTACCATTTAAGATAATGGCATACATCATTAATTACTGCTAATGATACAGCTTTAGGTAGCTACGGTAAATCAGATAAAAACCAACAATAGTTTTAGATATGTGCACAGCCTTCATAATATCCATAGTAAATGATAAACATGACCTGTACTGAAATGTTATCGGTTTGAGCTATGGTGTGATGCTCCGGGAACATTAAATAACAATACATATTTTCATTTTTGTCTTTTATACAAAAATCATCTTTGTCCATCAAAATGTCTCATTACTATGAGTGAAAATAATAATTTTTTTTACAAATATTTTGAACTTCAAGTAGATGTATTACATATTTAATCCTTTTCCCGTATCGTGAAAAAGTAAATTCTGAAAGGGGGTGATCCCCGAGAGCAAAAATTACAACACAAAAAGAGAAAATTGCAGACTCGGTTTTATTGAGTCTGTTCATGAACAGTAATTGAAAGTGCAACACTGCTCACGCCCCTAGCACCGGCTTAAGCGGTATTCAATTTTCAGAACAAGAAGTACTGAAATTCATGATCTCGAAGGATCAGAAGGTATAACAACACTGAAAATGAAGTACGGGGCGACGTTTTACGGCCGCCACACAAGCACTTAATACCTGCTGTTGTGAAGATTATAAATTCTGAAAGGGGTTGATCCCCGAGAGCAAAGATTACAACACAAAAAGAGAAAATTGCAGACTCGGTTTTATTGAGTCTGTTCATGAACAGTAATTGAAAGTGCAACACTGCTCACGCCCCCTAGCACCGGCTTAAGCGGTATTCAATTTTCAGAACAAGAAGTACTGAAAATCATGATCTCGAAGGATCAGAAGGTATAACAACACTGAGAATGAAGTACGGGGCGACGTTTTACGGCCGCCACACAAGAACTTAAGACCTAATATGTTTTATTTAGAATATCTTAATCGTATGATGCACCGAACAAACTAAATGTTATTATATTATATTATTTTTGACGAGCACGTTTGAATCATTGTTCCTTGCAACACATTTGCAAACACTATAAACCATTGAAACAGAAGTCACGCAATTGTTAATATGACAAATAATTGCTTATTAGAGTAGTAAATATGGCTTAAACGGCTCTGGTGGGTCGTGCGTAACTTCAATGGTCGGTTTCGGGATTCATTCAACACCCACAATTTCAAGGGATGATTTCATCGCTTGGCAAGCTTCGTAGTAAATTAGCGTTTGTTTTATGTGATAACAATACCAGGTAGGTATTCTACAATCAAGACATTAGTGTGACGAATAGCCTGCCACGTACCATTGCGAAATGCATAAACATTTCCCCGAGCATCCATGCATTCAGCAAGTAGTTATATTCATATCCAAAAAGCGGTGGCAACGGAGGAAATGATTATCTGAACTGTTTTTTATTACCAGCGAATATATAACATAAATATGAAGAACGCAGAGAAATATATGCGTATTCTTTTACATAACCTACATTTCGGGAAAGTAATGTAACATATTGCATATATCACTTAACGAGCATCCAGCTCGTTTTGTATGTTCTATAATAAAGGCATTAGGTTTCACGTTTATCCTCATGACTATTCATTGAATATACTTTTATAATTGGCCATTTCGAAAACTGCTGAGTTAAATCTATACAGTGCTCCCTCTCTACAAAGACACCCTTTGGGATACGAAGATCGTATGTGTTGTTCAGAGGGAGTTGTTATAGGGAGGGAAAATCAAACATAATTAGCTTGTTTGCAGATCCCCAGATAAGGTGTATTTCGAGAACTAAAACCGTTATGCCTCCATCAAACCCTATGTTGTGACCACTCTTTAGAATCGTCACAAAGTGACAATTCTAAAGAGTGGTCACAACATAGCGTTTGATGGAGGCATAAGGAAAATACGATGGAAAAAGTTGTTTCTGGAGCCTTGTTGTTTCGGAAACGGTGCTATGCGTTGTTGTAAGGAGGGAATCGTTATTGAGAGGGCCGTTGTAGGGAGGGAGCACTGTATTATTTCAAAAGCAAACAGAGCATCCCTTGCTCAGATCACTCTTACAACATCCGTTTGATCTGGGTCGTCTATATTGTTCGTAAGCATGCCAAATTGGATGAGAGAAAGGAATAATTTAATTTATTCGAAATGTGAAATGTAGTATACACTTAGAAGCAAAACAATTAACCATTATCTTGCTTTCCACGTCAATATACTTACCTGTAAATTGTCTGCAATATTGACAAGTTAATTGTGCAATAAGGGCACTACATAGTAGTGATTGCACAGTGAAGATATATGTAATTATACAACAGGGCATGAGTACAGAAGGAGAAATGTTCGAGACGATTTTAATGGAAGGCCACGATATAGGGTTTGGTGAAGAAATAAAGAAGTTATTTTTAAAATGTTTTAATGTACGCATCTTATCTGGACCACTGAAATCAACATAATGATAAAGGTAAACTATACTACACTCTACCTTTACACATGTAGGCACCATTACCGTTTACACAAGTAGAAACTTAAAACATTTAATTTGTATATTTTCACTTCAGCCAAGTTTGGCGACATGTAAGACTACAAACTATCGCTCGTTACTTCAACTTCACCTGAATCAGATGTTATTCAGGGTAATCTGGTAAATTACTTTACTTAATGGCCAATGAAGTAACTGTTGAAAGCTATATAATGTAATAAGAATTCCATTTTTAATATATCAAAAATAAATCATTCAGACGTAAGGTTTCAAACATAGATTAGTGACTATGTTCAAGTTAATCTTACTACATATCAAGACACGTCTTACCTGTTCCCGGGTAAACCCGTAAACTGCTGAATAATTCAAACTGGTCGTTCGTTCTGAATATTAATTAGAATTTTGCATCAACATGTATCATTAAAGAACTGAGAATTTTCTTAAAAAGCGTAGTTTACTCTTTTTCCACAGGTCTTATACACTCGATGTCCCAATGGGATCAGCAAACAAACCAGAAAGTGAGTGTCCTCTCCGTCTTGGGGTCTATAACTGCAGTTCTAACACTTTAAAATACCATTCTCCTTCTTTACCCATGCCCTGTTGTATAATTACATGTATCTTCACTGTGTATAATTATTTCGCTGTGCAATCACTGCTGTGGAGTGCACTGGTTGCGCAGTCAACTTGTAAATAGTGCAGACCCTGATTAGACAGCTCCTGCAGGAGCTGTCTCATCTGGGTCTTCACTATTTACAGGTACGTATATTGACGTGAATAGCAAGCGAAGGGTTAAGTTAATATTGTTGTTTTTGAAGACAAACACGTCTAACGTTGTTTCAATACAGAGCTAGGTATGTTGTGCTGTTGCCACGTTTCTTTATTGACGTTATTCATCCTGTCCATAAAATTACTAAACCATTGTAATAATTGTTAAAGCACTTGAAACATCGACATATATGACCGCCTAGAGATAAAACAGCTGCACATAAATAAATAAATCTTGTCACAAATTGTTAGTGAATATTGTCTTCTTCCATTAAGTAATTGCTTGATATGATGTCCGTGCAAGAAAAATATTATGAGCTACAAAATAAGATCGACGCGGAAATAGCTTGAGAGTGGTGATCGCTATCAGTTCAGACACTGCGCTATGTAGCATTCTTGACGATGTAGTCTGCCAACTGCTATGTTAACGTCAGCCGCAAAGGGAACCTATGACATGAATATAGCGTAAACAATAATAAGGCAAATATTCGATAGTATTAAGATATACCGTTTTGTTTGTAATCGTTTACATTGCAACGGTATACCTAGTATGATTTCAGACTCTGATACGAGTATGTTTAACCCTATCCCGGTTGTATATTTAGTCCATATTTTAATGTCTATTGGATATTCAAACTCAACATAGTTATAATGAAATATAGAAGGTGGATCACCAGCCGTTTTAGAATTTGAAGAAACTTATCTATCAAATCTAAATTCCAAACAGAGCAAACCCTGATCAAAATGCTCCTACAGGAGTCGTCTGATCTTGGACTGCTCTGTTTGAAGGTGGCATAGAAAGGCGTTCTGATGGAGTAATTGGTTAATATTAAAGTATAAAGAGTGTTACGTATTCTTCTCAACACCGCAATACCAACTGTTATATAATACAGTCCTCCAATATCGGCCACAGCCTATCCAACGTATCTGATTACGCTTAGCAATATTGTTTATCAATCAAAAGCAGCTACAGAATTCTGCTAATAGTCTTGTATCTAATCATATACAGTAAAACCTCTCTATAACGGCCACTAATTTACATCAAGTAGTTTATGTTAAAGGTCGGTGGCTGAGTGAAAGTAAAATAGAACGCTCCTATATGAGCGTTCTGTTTTACTTTCCCCTTGCTTTAAACAACCACCTGTCCTAAATGCAAACTAATTAACACAATTTAATTGCCGTTATAGAGGGGTTTGATGTACATTGATATTATATAGAGCGTCCGGTTTGGATAGATTTCCTATTGAGAAAATTTGGATGCTTTGAGCAGCGGTTAAATAATGAGATACACTTTAATTACTATATGCGATAATATAGCTGCAATCATATAATGTATAAAGGTGTTCCTCTTAAACTTATTGCACAATGGTTGAGTTTAGAAACCCTGCTATCTTAAGATTTGCATATAATGTTTGATGTTTGTTTTTTAAAAAATATATACCATTAGCCATTGCTATTTCATGAAACAGTGTCCATTGCAATATATTAAGCATTGTATTTTAATTAATGTCAACAGATAAATGCAGATTAACCCCCAAAGCTGTGTACGCTGATTAAACTATTAATACGAGTACGTAGAAGAATGTTTTTTCTACTTGTTAGTATTATATCTCGCTTCATTGTCTTGGTAAATTCGAAGTGATATATTTCTGGTCCATTCAATTATGCATAAAACTAAATCATTGACATATCTCTTGTTTGAGTACATGTTTCCTCCAATATTTCACAAATGTATTAGCAATGCAAGATCAGGCACAAAAATAATGATCTCAATATATACATAAAAGCCTCCTTACAGCATGTACAATTGATTTTTATATATCAATAATTGGTAGGAAACAGTATGGCATAGTTAGAGGAAATTCCATTATCGCGTGTGCTAAGCTTTATTAACCCAAGGCGATACTTCTGACCAGACAAGAAGGAAATCGTAATGTTGCAACATCAGCTTATTTATGATTGATCACTGCAGACTCATTAACAGTATGTAATTATCCGCGCTGATGTCACTGGGACGTGAAACACGCGACGCAATCCTCGGAGCCCAATAGAGCAGTATAGAAATATCTTAAGGAAGTTCTATAGATATTCAGTAACAAAATTGTGGCCGTTTGTAGTCAGTGAATGTAGAATGTATAATAACGACATTGGTTACAACAATGTTAAGAAATATAAAAAATATGGTTAAATCATGACAAAACGAAAACAAATGTCTCTAACTTCTTATAATATAGTTTTGATTCACATTTTATTGTCTACAACACGACAGACTAAAGTAGCCCCTGTACTGAAACATGTTTAACAAGTATGACAAACGTGATATAATGAAATTAATAATACTGTTGCCATAGCCTTGTGTGAAACAAGTATTATATAAAGACTATAATTTATAAATTATATGTTGAAATTAAGAAAGTCAGAAAATAAATTGATAAATTAAAATTAAATTAGAAATACCCGTTTAAAACAAACTAAACCGTATTTAAAACTAGAGCAGAGCGGTTTAAATAACCGATGCACCGGTAAACAACAGTTCCAAACGGTACCACGTGCAGTACATACGATGAATGTACAAATATGAGTCATACGGGAAACACCACATACAGAACAAACAGCCGCCCGAACAGCAACATAAGTAAACACAGCAAATATACATAACTACCAAAAACATAAAGAGACGCACAAAGACAAAACCAACAAACCATAGGAGGGAAGATGGAAGTACCGCCTTGGAACGGGCAGTGACAAAAGTCACTGGGGTTTAAAACCAAAAGAATATTACTGCTCTAAAGGTTCCAATTTGAAAATTGCTAGGCTAAAACATAACCAATAATTATTCTATTACATCAACTGAATAAATCGAAAAAGACTTCAGGATGTGATCATGACTGTCTAAGTACTGATTTTCAAACCGCATTAATATAATCCAACCGCAGAAATTCCTGCAGAGGACGCACGGTGATGTCACTGGTTTACAAAAGGATGCATGTGTCACGCTTAAATCCCAGAAACATTGCAGTATGCCGTGCAAGCGATCTGTGTCCGTTCCCTGACGAAATGCAGTCAGTCGCAGGCCATTTTGCCATTCTGTCGTGCCCCAGTTAATGTTTATTGGCGACTGAACATATCAAATGCGTCTTTAACTGCTATTACTCGGCAACTGATCACAGACCACTCGTTAACCCGTCTACGAACAACAGTTTGTCAATAAGGTTCTCATCATTTGGACCTTCCGGACTATATACGTTTGTGCAGATGAGGTACGTAGGTGCACATTGACGTGACATGTGAAAATAGTCCGCCCCCTCTCTGGCTCCGCCATCAGATATGTGTAGGCACAAACGGTATTTTACCGCATCGTTATACGTCTCCTGATGAATGACAAGAAGAAGAAAAGCAGTATATATTTCACGTTACCCTTTAAAGCCTCATGTCTGTCTGGGTGTATGTGTAATACCATTTTGCTCATTGAAACCTTTGTTGAAGATTGGTAGAGATGTCCAGACTTACTAATTTACAAAAGTTGGGAACCTTTAATTGTTGTTATTCAATATCCTCTCGCACATGTTGTAAACTTTACCTGTGCATACTGTATAGACACCGATACATGTGCATATTGTATAGAAACCGATACCTGTGCATACTGTATATACACCGGTACCTATGCATACTGTATAGACACCGATACCTGTGCATATTGTATATACACCGATACCTGTGCATACTGTATAGACACCGATACCTATGCATACTGTATAGACACCGATACCTGTGCATATTGTATAGACACCGATACTTATGCATACTGTATAGACACCGATACCTGTGCATATTGTATAGACACCGATACATATGCATACTGTATAGACACCGATACCTGTGCATATTGTATAGACACCGATACCTGTGCATACTGTATAGACACCGATACCTGTTCATACTGTATAGACACCGATACCTATGCATACTGTATAGACACCGATACGGATATTACTCCGTAGCCATTACTACCGATAAACAATGCTGGACTATTTCACATATAAAATCAGCATTCAAAGTATTAATGTTTTTGTCATATTACATATCGCAGAGGCCCAGATAAGATGTGTAAACATTTTCAACAATAGCCCCATCGCTTGACCACAATTTAGCTGGTATTAATTTATCTAGGTAAATACGATAATATATATTATTATTGCTTGTCGAGTCGAATCGAATCGAAAATGACATATTAAAAATAAATTGCACGGATACAGGTATATAAAAGTACAAAATGAGTCGGGCAGGAAACACCAAATACAGAACAAACAGTCGCCCGAACAGCAACACAAGGAAACAGCAAATGTACATAACTATAAAAACATCAAGAGACGCACAAAGACAAAACAAACATACAATAGGGGGAAGATGGAAAATTAGGGGAGAAATTACCAGTGTCACAATGAAACATCGTGTTACTATCAAAATGACACATTTTCTATGTAAGTATGAAGTACATGTACTTCATTTCTTTCTTGTATTACATAGATTGCATTTATAGAGCTGTTCAGCAATTTCAATGATTCACAATAGTTTCTTTCGTATTCGCCTCTTCGTTCATCTGCAAACAATGTATACCCAGGTTCTGCTCTGTTTGATTTAGGAATTATATAGATCTCATTCTATAGTTTCTGCTAGGTAAAACATGTGTTAAACTTGTTAATAATGCTGTTGAAAAATGCAACTAATTGATATTCGTATGGTCATTATTCCTTACATAAATATTGAATATTTAGCGGGTTAAGTTGCAGAACGAACAGGCATCTCAATCATGTTGATGGGGAAAGATGTACTTTTCATCACAATTGACAGACACCTGTCAGACTTGACATTGGGCTTCGCTAATTTACACACTCTAGCGACTACATCTGTATTATGTTTGCAAATTCCTTATGTTACACAGGATATCATCTCGGGTGGATTGTGTTGGCATATCCCTTCCTTTTAACCATGATCATACTACACAACTAATGTCTACTCAATCTTTTTGTTTCGGTCAATCCTGTGAGAGACTGGTGGTCAAATAATTTGGATCTAGAGAAGCAAGGCTGTTTTCAAATGCCAGCGAAGACGCTGTTAGCATGCGACTAGTTAACTGGTGATGTACAAATGCCAAAACAATAGTGTCGGCATGCTATTAACCAGTATCCCGCCAAACGCAATTTGACTTTCATTTGCAAATACAGCAAAACCTCGATTATTCGAATTTTCGGTATAGAAGAATTTAGACCCTTTTAGGCAGGTGGCTGCTTAATGCATGGTGAAAGTCATGCAGAAAGCTCCTAGAGGAGCTTTCTGCATGACTTTCACCATGCATTAAGCTACCACCTGTCTTAAAAATCGATAATAA
Source organism: Azorinus chamasolen (assembly GCA_963576725.1). Taxonomy (NCBI): domain Eukaryota; kingdom Metazoa; phylum Mollusca; class Bivalvia; order Cardiida; family Solecurtidae; genus Azorinus; species Azorinus chamasolen. Next base: position 15,449,513 of record OY755239.1, read on the forward strand.
TACGTATTTTAGTGTTCGGATAATCGAAGTTTTACTGTACGTTGATCCAATTGAGACACCAAGTATCTCGACATATCATTAGATTCAATCTATTTAAAACTTGTTGTAGTGTAGTTGAACGAATCGGAGGTATGTACAGTCAAAACGCGATGCTACGAAATACTACGAAGAGCTTTCTGCATGACGTTTACCCTGTATTAAGCTGCTATCTGTGTTAAAGAACAATAATGGTTGTAACTATTTGAGTGTTCGAATAATCGCATGTTATGGTACATACTCGTATATTAATTATTGAATGATTTTAAAACAAGGGTAAACGCTTTTTCTGACATATGGATAATTTTGCGATTTGTACATTTACCAGCCTGTTACATCTGAAATATAGATGTAACTATTTCGACCGTGAGTCATTTCAATGGATGGCAGGGAAATGTAAAATCGCCTCTTTGAATAAACATGACTATGGAAATAATTAGTATCAATGATCATTGTAAAGTCTAAACAACTATTACTTACTTTGTCCAAATCCAACTGATCAATATGTCATTAAACAATATCAAATGTTCATGGTGTTATTATTTATCACATTAACGGTCGAAAACAGAACAATGTGGGCTTCAGTTTAACTCATTCGCTGTCAATATCGCATCTTTGATTACCGAAGCAAACAGATTGGATCCGGATGAGACGACAAGTGATTCCGTGTCTCTTCACGATACTAACTGTGTTTGTTACCGTGGTATTTTTTGTTCATAGAAATGAAAAGAAAACGAAAGTTGTAGAGAACGACAATGGTCGCAGGCATGAAATAAAAGGTTAAACGTATGTACCTTGCTGTTGCCATCGGTATCATTATCATTAACCCTTTACTACGTAAATACGCCTTTTTTTGCCTTTGAAAACAGAATAGATCCAGACTCCTAGATGTGATGTAAGCATGATTTTCACCCTGCATTAAACTGCCCCATGTTTATAAATCGATAATGGCACGTATTAGAGTATAATCAAGCTATTTGAACTATGTTCATGTGGTATTATAGAAATTAATATAATTAATGTCCATGATGTTTTTTTATCTTTCATTTATGAATATTCATGGATTAAAGGGTTAAAACATCAGTGATTACCACACGCCTGATCTCTCTTCGGATACCCATTTGATAAAGTTATACAAACATTACTTCGAATTGTATATACAGTAAAACCTATCTAAACCGGACGTTAAATTTAGTATAACTATCGGTCTTGGAGACAGGTGGCAGCTTAATGTAGGGTGAAAGTCATGCAGAAAGCTCCTCTAGGAACTTTCTGCTTGACTTTTACTCTGCATTAAGCAGCCACCTGCCTTAAAGTATCTAAATTCATCTCTACTAGAATTCCGGTTTAGAGGGGTTTTACTGTATAGGATTGCAACTACCCACTACATATTCTATGTTTTACAGACAAACAATTAGCTGTAAGAGTCATGTTCAAAACTGTATGCGATTATACAGTAATGACTAGAGCACGATACACGAAATTGTGTACTTCAATTTCATTGTCGTAAACCATTGTTCATTCTGACCGGGATCATATTTGCAAAATAGTATCTATTCTCAGCGATACAAATTGGAAGTTATGTAATGTGTCATTTTCAGTTTTCATCCCAGGGTAAATGATGATTGTTATGGTGCAAACTATGCGTGCATAGCATTTCCCCCGTGATCACGCAAACAAAAGTCAAACTGACTTAAAATTGAACTGGAACTGGTTATTTCAAATGGTTTACATTCATTGCTATTAGTTGGGGGGGAGGTCTAAGACTACAATCAGTATGACTAGTTTCATCGTATATTTGCGCATACGCACTTGAATGGTTTGTCATTGTAGAAAGTGTATAACCAGATCTACATTAATCAATACGCACACAAGGACATTGAAGCGAGCATGATAGCTTTTGTTACCGACACAAATCTAAAATAATTTAGACCCAGTTGAGACGTCGAGTAACTAGGCGCCCCATCATGATTTAGACTGTTTTTTATGATGGAATTTTGTTTCTTGAAAGTAAATAGAAAAATATTTTAAGAGTAAAATTGTAGCTGACGACACATTTTGCAGGCGTTATAACGTGGCAGTACAATGGTCAATGATTTGGAATCTTTAAAACATTAATATTTGAGCAGGAGGGTAATTTGATCATATGGACTGCAATTAACACGTAGGACCGTCCTGTCGTTGAATGCAACCCCTCTGGGTGCTGGGAACGACTTCTGCTGACCTATGCAAGCAATTTTGCTGTAAAACGCGATGTCTGATCACGGTCGATAGTGTTCGCCAAAAATCGAGGCGAAAGAGTCAATTCGGTATATTAAGAAGACGACTTCCTTGAAACAGATGACAACTGCAGCTCTCAAAAGATTAGTATATAATTATTTAATTCTCTGTTTCTCAGTCTCAAATCTAAATGTGCAGTTGAACATACGTTGCATATGTTTTTGTACTATTTTATATAATCCCTTCTGTTGTTACATTTATGTAATCTGGGTGTAATAAAGGAATTGTATATTGCATATATTGTATGTACTTCATACGTGTATTTTCAATGTGCTAATTACGATATGGCTTTAACCATTTACCTGAAGAACATTAGTTAACAAATAATGATTTTATGAATATTAATTAGCTGGGGCTTTATAATGACCTGGTTCTACTCTGTTTACAAAAAGCGAGACCAGGTGCTTGCATAATGTAAATGGTTCAATGCATGTCATAAATAGCGTTCGACCAACACACACGCTTAACACGTTCCTCATTCTGTCATTACATAGGTTCCAGAAATGTTGCCAGTAGCAAACATTCAGTAAAATATCGATTATTCGAACACTAAGATATTATTATTATAATCGATCTTTAAGGCAGATGGCAGTTTAAACCTTGACATGACACTATTTAATAGTTGTAAATGTATCAGTCGAGTATACATGCCACCTGTCAACTCTATGTCGTTTGAACGTAAACAACATGGCTACGGTAAATCATGAGAAGAAAGAACGGGCGATACACACAACCAGGCAGACACAGGCAATATACAACGTTAATTTTTGTAAAGACGAATTAAATGTTACTGTTACTGTTATCATTAACAATAAGTTATTATCTTATTTATAATTTTCAACAAAATGGTAGCCATACTAGTATAGTAAACCTCTCTATAACGGCCAATAAATTACATCAATTATTTTTGTGTTAAAGGCAGGTGGCTGCTTAAAACAAGGTGAAAATAAAACAGAACGCTCCTATAGAATTGTTCTGTTTTACTTTCACCTTACTTTAAGCAACCACTTGCCCTAAAAACCAACTAATAAACACAATTTAATGGCCGTTATAGAGAGGTTTTACTGTACTCAAATAGCTCAATATGTTAGCGACCTGTTGTAAAGAGCTTCGATTCAAATGAGACACTTGGTTTGAATTTATCTTCCTTTGGTAAAGTGCAAGTAACATGCTTACATCCACTCTAATTAGAAGCAGTATTAGTTACACTGTATATAGCATGTGCGTGTAATTAATTCCAAACTTTAATTGCTCCCGCAAGTAATTTAAAATTCTAATCACCCCATGCATTATTTAAATGGTGTCCCGAATAATTGTCTCACAGTTTGTTTGGGAAATTACTCGTCATTTTCTATCGGTAAGCAAGAATTACCTCACAGGTTTATGTTTACCAAAGTATGGAATAATAGAACCAATAACGGTAGACAATGCTCTATAGAAATACATTAAATGCCTGTATCTTGTTTATGTTGGTATAAAAGAAGATGCATGAGAAATAATGATACTTAAACGGAATATCTCGGATCAATGTCTAGATTTAGTTTTCGTCTATTGAAAAGTCAATGTCATACAGTGTGTCTAGTTGATATAAACTGCCGTTGTTATTTCACACAAAGTGCATTTTCTACAGCTATTGTCATAAAATGTTTGAACAGTACACCTCTTCTATTACACTTGCCTTTGACTTCTTGCAGATTACGTTTGAGCTTCAGTCAATAGTTATTATACGTGAGAGTGAACTGTTACATATATTGTCAGACAAAAATGGCTGTATTATGGGATAACTGCCTAAACGATTTTATGATTTATGTTATAGTTTTGTGATAGGCGTTACACTTTGAAGGCGCCATAATTAGAGATGGTGGGCTGAATCACTGACGTACATGTGGCTCCTCGTTTTCCAAATTGTAAACCTGATAGAAACGCCTTTTAAAATCTTTGCAAACACAGTAGACCTTGATCAAAAGGTTCATGTAACTGATTATGCCCGCAGATTTGGTTCTATCGTTTCAGCCATAATCACAATATGTGTATTCATATATATGTACAGTTAAACCTCTCTTTAACGGCCGCTAAATTACATCAAGTATTTTGTGTTAAAGGTAGATGGTTGCTTAAAGCAAGGTAAAAGTAAAACAGAACACTCTATAGGAACGTTCTGTTTTACTTTCACATTGCTTTAAGCTGTCACCTGCCCTAAATACCAACTAATTAACACACTTCAGTGGTCGTTATAGAGAGGTTTTACTGTACCAGTCAGGTAATTCATAAGCATGATGTCATTATGTTTTACACACATACTCATCAGGTAAAGGGTTAAACGAACAAAACAAAAACTAACCCAATATGTCAACTACTTGTATCGGCTATTTTAATTTTACATGTCGTCATTCAATAATATGAATATGCATATGAATACATTTCAATCATACGCCAGTCATAAATATAATTAAACCCATGCGTGATATGTTGGTCCGAATAGGTGTCACCAGTTTATACAGGAGTAATAAGCAGTTTCCATGAGTTACCATAAGGTTGTTTAAACCTTTACTTCATGAATCTTCATGTAAGAAATAATGACGTCATGGATATTAATTAGATATTAGAACATGGACTCAGTAAACTTTAGCTTAGGTAGATACTATAGAAACATATCTATATTATAACATACGCAAACAGAACAGACCCTTATCAGACGACTCCTATAGGAGCCGTCTGATCTGGGTCTACCTTGTTTGCAAAGGCATAGAAAGGCATATTTATGGAATAATGGGTTCGAACAGTGTACGTCGTACAACAGTGTTAAATAACAATGCTCAAGATATAAACCAGACAGTAACAGGCTTGTAGAAAACAATCATAGAAATAATGCATGTTCTTTTCTTCAGCGTCATACCATCCCGTTCTTGTAGGGACAAAACGTATACGTACCGGTAGAGCGTAGTATGTTATTCGTTCGCCAGACACGTTATCGTAATTAAAAGAACGTGTGAAATTAAAATCAGTTGAGTGTAGTACAAATGGAATGAAGAAATGGGGTTATTTGTGCAAGAGAATATTCAGGTACAAATAAGGGTTACTGAACAGACCAATGAGTTATAAAACACTTTCATGTAAGGATATCTAGCAGAATACGATAGTAAGTTTATATATACACAGGCAACTGACAATATGTAGTAAAACAAGTATGCACATACAATGTCTATAATGGCATTTAGCATTAGTTGACACGGTGGTGCATTGTTTCTGTGACAGAAGACATCGGTGAATATCATTACATACAGTTAAACCCCAGGGCCAAAACTCAAACAGTGTATGCAGCTGAACACGTGTCTATCCAAATATCACCATAATGGCGCGTTTGCAGTCAATCTGTACCCAAATATATTCCTTTACTTCTTTTTCAGTTATTCATAACCTGTTGAAACACAATGCTTGTGTATTTTCATAGTATTTGGAAGCTGAATTTTGATAATGACATATGTACAGAACATGTTCTGATATTGGTAGGAACTGTATATTCAGAACTATAATAATTTCAAAAGCAAGCAGCGCTGACCACCGGAGCAGTGTGAGCTGAATCTACCCTTTTAGCAAATGCAAGAATAACGTTTATATGTGGGAAAGGGCTAATCCTATCGTTATCCGTATGCATATGTTTTACGATATCTATGAACGACGAAAGTTATCACCATTTCGCTGAAACATATATGACAATATCATTGTCACGCTTGCAAGTGTATTGTTCATTGATGTTGAGACTCTAGTAGTAACACACTGTTAACCCTTTCCCTGATATTGACGACTCTGTAAAAGTCATTTTGTGAAACAATTGTGATAAATAGAGCATTTGCTCATATAGGAGCAAATGCTCTATTTATCACAATGGTTTCAAACTACAAAATTTTAAAAATTTCCTTTTCTCTAGTTAATGCTCATTTTCGGTAGATTTATTCAAAGAGGTTATATCTAAAAATAGCCTATGGCGTAATGGGTTAACACTCATCCAACTCGAGGCTCCAAACATGAGGTGAATTATTCCTGTAAAACGCAAATATCCATAATACAAAGTCACCCTTCGGTTTCCCTGTCCCATTTCGATAGGATGCTGATATTATTTATTCGAACATGACATTTAATTGACTGGGGACAAGGATGCAAATGTTTAACAATATAGGATACCAGAGAGATTGTAGGTTTCCGTCATGATGTTTTAGCGTACTGAAGTAGCTACACCACTATTCGTTTATCATCTATGCTCACTACACTATACTCCTACCGTTTTGGTATGAACCCTATTTACTTTTATAAACATGTTATATCTGTCCTAAATAGAAACATATTATAGATACTCGGTGGCATATTTTGAGTCGAACATTAATTTCCTGGTGTCTCGTATTTTATTTAAGTGCCGTGAAAAGTTACGTAAATCAGTCGACATTACGTGTTACACGGTCAATCCAAACGCTTAAGCGGCAACAAAGTGTTTGTCAGTATACACATTGTAGTAATATAGAAATTTAATGTATATATTCATAACATATCATTTCGTTTTATAATGCATTTTATTTTTTACCGTTTGATAGTCAGCGAACAAGGTACTTGGTTATGTGATTTTTTTATTGCTGAAGTAATACAGCATAGTAAGGGCGATATAGGATGACATTAACTATATGATGGACAAAGAGCTGTTTATTGCGACGGCATTTCGTATTATTGTCTGTTCAACCATAATACAAAATGTTGATGTATTGTTTCCAGTCCGGACGGTACTCAATCAAAACAACAAGTCATTGTACCGAAGAGGTGGTTTGTGAACTTACCAGTTAGTTTCATATATTATCATTAAGAAGAAAGCAATGCCTGACTATTGGTTTGACTCGACTTTAACCACAAACGCAAATATTTAAAAATAGCGAAGTTCCATGACAAAATAGACGAATTTCTGTAAATGATGATGTTTTGAAACCAGAATCAACATGAGTTCAGATATTGTAGAAAACGAATGTGATGACATCATGAAGAAAATAGATGATTGTGTTAAACCATTATCACAGTTAAACTGTTATCATTGAAAGAAATGGAACACCATTATTCGCCAAACTGTTGAGCGCGAAAGTCAGAAAGTTCACATTTAATGGTGATAGGTCGGTTGTTCTGCCTGTGTTTTGTCTGTACACGAAGCAATTCCATTTGTTCCATACACGGGGAAACCTCCGGGTATTTTCCACCTGAAACTAGCTGGGCGTCGGGATACGACTGAAATACTGTTAAAGACACAATAAACCGATACAAAAAACCCAACACGTTTCAGCTCCTTTGCCTGTAAAACAATTTTATATTTATAGACTTATTTATGATTTTATCTTAATTGTGTATATATGAAAGCCTCTCTGGGAACAATACATCATATCATACTGTATTAAAATCACAGCCAGTTAGAATGTACAGCCAGTTCACATATCACGTATATGAAAGGTTACATAAATAACAAGTTAACGCCAATTATAATGGAAGACAAAGATCGTAACAAAATTGTTAGGAAGTGTGTTGATGTTTAATCAAGGTTGCTTATGATATGTGACCGTTGACATTAACTGAATGCAATGCTGCTTTGTATCCGCTTGCTACTTAAAAGTAATTGGATAGAACAGACGTTGCTGGTAAGGGATATAAATAATTTATAAAACTCTAATTTAGACAAGAGGATTGTGCATATAATTACATGTAGTTGAACATGTCCGAAATGACGAAAGTCAATAAGGATTAAGAAGACAGAAACATTCCAACGACAGTCTTTATACAGGTAGATTGCCTGCCATTAAGTGGACTATGCATGAACTCAGCTAAGTTTCATTAGAAATAGTATTATGGCAAAAATGTTATGTCAATATACATGTACAGTCAAACGAGTAGAAAACAGAACTGAACACTTGATGTAATTATATTTAATCCGTACATGCATACAGTTGCGTTTGTAATAGCGTGGTATGTTAGGTATACAAGCACTATAACTCTCCTTGTCGGGAGCTAGATCTTTGACTACGTGTTTTAAGTGCTCTGAAATGTTGCGAGAATAAGCAACACGCTGCGCGGTTACTGGATGGATGGCCGCCAGGAATTGCTGATGGTGCACGTCTAAGTATATCAATAAATAGACTACATAAAACTATTACAATATTAACAAATAAATAGATGGTGTGCTTATTTGGGTTAAATTTGTCTTTGTAATGTTTTATCATATGTTGCTTACATGTGATTTGTTACACTTTCATTATTTCCTAGTTTTGTAAAAGTGTTTTACATTTTTCAAATTCACGTTGCTGCAGTAACATCGACGCTTTAACATTAATCAGTACCAATCCAGTTGTTTACATATTATCAAAACGCGTAGTTGGTCGATTTAATATTGACACTCTCATAACTGTAAGTAAGTATAAATGTTACTGAACTGTGGTTTGCACTGGTATCTTCCGTGTAGCACGTTTTGCGCACGTAAATTTTTTATTTGTTGTTTACTGTACATATAAATCATGACTCTTTTGCTATCATAGGCAACTACGTATATTGTTTCTGCGTTAATTTCCTTCTTTCTGGACAACAAATGTATTTCCTAGCACCGTTTCCTAGACACATAGTTCTAAGCTACGTCTCTGTTATTTGATAGCATCGCCGCTGGCATGCTGCAGCTATGTAAAAAGCGTACCAATGTTCCGGATAGAGAAACATTATAGAACATTTAGTGGCACGTTGGGAATTACACATCAACTTCCTGATGCCTATTATGGTATCGTAGTGCCGAACCATTTACATAAATCAGATGGAATTATGTGTTCCATGGGCTTTACGATACAGAAGAAACCCACGAAAACGACCATTTCACGAATAAACATGAGATTCTTAAAAACAGACGATTGCTTAATGTCAGTCAAAAGTAATGCATAAGGTTATTATGCGATCATTCTGCATTATGCTTGTCTTGCATTGAGCTACCATCTGCCTTTATGATCTAGAAGTGCACTGCATGTTGGTGGTCGCTTTTGAAAGGTACTATTGTACATATAGACGTTGTATGGCTTCGTTCCAGTTGTTCAGTTAAGGCATTAACCTTTAGCGTCCCGGGCAAATTCTCTTTGGCATAATCTCATTTTGCATTAATTAAGCAATTACCTGTTCACCATTAGAAACTATAAAAGCGACCAGTGTGTTAAATGCTAAACAGGTTGTATTCTAATGAGACACTTACTTACACGTGTATCAGTATTGGTTGCAAATACAATCGCACAGTACTCAAAACGAACGAAGTTTGCAATAGCAACACAAACATTGTAACAATTTAAGTATCAAAGTATGTTTCTTCTGTATTTAAGTCTTATCGCTCTATTCATGACCTATTTCTCATCTGCAAACATTTGTAAGCAGCTTGGATATAGATGAAAAAATGTTTCAGATTGCATTGATGTGAGCAGACATTATACATGTATTTTCACACCGAGACAAAGGCTAAAGCTGTATACAGTAAACACCCTCTAATTCGACCACTTTATACATGGAAATGAATGTCTTTAAAAGCAGATGGTCGCTTAATGCAGTTCGAAAGTTAGTTGTTTTGCATTTTGTTCAACCTATTCCCTCATAATAACGTCTCTTAATGTCCATGGAAACAGAATAGTGCCAGATCAGAAGATCATATACGGGATAGATCTGTCAATGCATTTCAAGGGTAGTTATAACATCGTATTTATCAAATTATAATATTTTCTAAATGTTAAACTTATTAATGATCTATTTAATAATAAATTACAGTCAGTCCCGCTTCATATTTTGTGAACTGCAATTACGCACTGATAGACTGGTCATTTTCAAAGTAGTGTACTACTAGATGTTATAAATATACTACTTTGTGAAATATTATCGTTGGAAAATGAAGCGTTGGCATCACCAAATATGTCGTAGCAACAATTATTTAACAAGAAGAAACATATGAAATCAATACCTTACAGCTTGCTGTTTAAGCATTCGAGTATTGTTTGAATACAACATACAATGTCATTACATACGATTACAGTAAAACCTCTCTTAACCGGCCGTTAAATTTAGTATGAATATCGGTCTTGGAGACAGGTGGCAGCTTAATGCAGGGTGAAAGTCATGCAGAAAGCTCCTCTAGGAGCTTTCTGCATGACTTTCACTCTGCATTAAGCAGCCACCTGCCTAAAAGTATCTAAATTCTTATCTACTAGAATTCCGGTTAAGAGAGGTTATACTGTATCAAATTTGTAGTACAGATAATCGCACCCATACGTGAGTTGTACCAATTCGTATATAGTATCGATCTGATTGATTGGTTTACGCAATTAAAGGAAACCCTACACTTGGAGAACTGTTGTCTAGTTTGGTTACATTCACACTTGTATATATTTGACATTATTACTCGTAAACTATTTTATCAAACACTGCTTTACTTGTTGAAAACGAGTTATATGTCTATAGGATACGGATAATTGTACTAACGATTGTGTAGCGCTGGTATTACCTATGCATATTGTGCATCTCAGTACCTTTCTTGACAATACGCAGGTGCTAGCATTTACACGATGACCTACTACCATATAAAGAAACGCACAACACGAATATACATAATGGACGGACGGACAGTCCACCTTTCAGAGACAGCGGCCTAACAATTGCTGATGTAAAACATACTGGTATGTTCCAGTTTAAACACGCCACACATGTGCTCTAACACTATTTATCTAGCATTTTACCTAATAAACATTAATCGAAACAGTGTGCCTTTATAATTATAAATTAGTTGAAAGATGTATGCAGAATACATTCTGACCATAACAGAACATGAAGAATTATATCTATATTATTTCATAACTTAAAGCAAACAAAGCAAACCTATAGGAACATCTGATCAGGTTTTATTCTGTTTGCAATTCGCGCGAAGGTGTTTCTTTCAGGGAACGGGTTATTCTGGGTTTTCCCACAATGTGCATTCTTCTGAAATGAAAACATTAAAGTTATATTGTGTAGTCATCAAGACTTATTTGTTTATATGCATGTATGGACAGATCTCAACAAAACAAATAAAGTTTGATCTATCTTGAAATTCATTGCTATTGCGGTCATTTAAGAAAATGATAAAACAATCTGTCAGAGTTACGAAACACGCAACGAACTTTCAAAGTTAATTTAAAATAAATTATTGAAATCGATTTCAAAACTTAAAAACAACTGTCAGTGAAAGTTATGTCATGTTCTACTGACTTTGTCCAATAACATAACAAAGTTGAATGCTGAATGTTTTTGTCGCTATTTGTTTCATTTTTCAATGCAATAGTTAAAACTCCAGTGTTGAATACATTAGAAACGCTATTTGGTAGAACATAAACAGTATCAACTCGCTAATTTGAATGTTGAATAAAGACGAATTAGACTTTTTTAGGCATGAGACTTCTGAAAATGGAGTGGAAGGCACCCCGAAAACTCTCGGGGGAGCTCTCTCCACGACTTTTATCCAGCATTAAACTCACATCGACCTTCATAATCGAGGAGCCTCCTACTTACTTGAGTGTTTGAATTAGCTAGGCGTCACTGTAGTATTGCCAAGTATCTTATATTAGCAACTGTTGCCAATCTGCTATTGGCCGATACGAGTGTGCCCACTATACAGTAAAACCCTCTAAACAGGAACTTTAATAAATAACAATTTAGGTCTTTTCAGGCAGGTGGGTGCTTAATTCAGGGTGATACATGCAGAAAGCTCGTTTTATTGTCCGGTGTAGAGGGCTTTACTGTATTGTAGGAATGAAACAAAGATATATAAAGAACGCGCCTTCAACATAAATGGCAATCTACCTTTATCCAGTACCAAGCACACCCATGTTGTCATTTATGTTATAAGTTTCGGGCAAATTCTGTGTGACTCATCAATACATTTTCGTTATATAACTTTGATAATCTCTCTATGAAACTTGAGTAACGCTCGATATATTTATATATTTCTGAATGAGTGTCACCCTTCATTCGGTTAGTAGAACACCACATTATTGAATCGTCTGCGATAGCCTGTCCGTGCATTTAGTTGTTTTCTATGGTTGCTGCATTGATGTTTACCCTTTCGGTGTGGGAAACGAGTCACCAATGTCCTTTGCAAGAAGCGTAGTCCCAGATTAAAGGGCTCCTAGAGGAGCCCTCTCATCAGTGTCTGTACTGTTTGTCACGTTACACTTTTCTTCATAAATACATGTACCAACATAGGGTTCACGGTAAGCGTGACTTTTTGAATTTTTTAATTGCTCGTTTGATTATTCAGCGTTGAAATTGTTTGTACTTTACGTCTCTTTAGTTTACGTCTCTTTAGCAGTATTTCAGTTATATAGCGACGCCCAGCTAATTACCGGTAAAGGAAGATCCCAGAGGTTTATCCGTGTATGAAACAAATTGCCCCGGATTCGAATCACCTCGGTGAGGGGCGGGCGAGGGTCGGTTGAGGGGCGATCGAAGAAGACCATAAGCACCGACCATGGAGATCCCTTTAGCGTTGATGTATAAACATCGACAAGCATAGGGTCATTACTTCTGACAAACAGAACGATGTCCGTCACAATTACTAGTTTGTATTCGACCGTGATAGGTTTGACCCTAATTCAAGAAATGTGAACGAAACCATATAGTCCAATACCCTGCGATCACTTGAAACATGGTTTGTAAAAATAGACTGTTATTAATCCTTTACTGCATGAAAATTCATCTAAACAATAATGGCATCTTGAATAGTAATTAGATTATATTTTATAGAATCATGTCTATATTATACCATAAGCTAACTGAGCAGATCCTGACCAGACGGCTTCCATAGGAGCCGTCTGATCTGGGTCTACTCTGTTTGCAAAGGCGTAGAAATGCGTAATTATGGAGTAAAGGGTTACGTTAGCACTCACAAGAAATGATAGTAATGCCCGTATAAGGATAGGGTATGTTTCAATAATAATCAGTACATCAAAGAGTGATAAAATAAATGCCATTTCAGACAAAGGTAACTTTTTGTTTGAAACACTTCATATAGATTTAAGTGTCCTTAACCCTCATATAAACGCTTGTCACCCATTTGCAAGCCGAGTATACGGATATGAGACGGCTCCCGTAAACACCGACTAATCAGGGTCTGGTCTGTCTGCCGATCCGATTCTACAGTTTCAAACAAAACATTAAAACAATTAAATTAATGATTATCCATGAAATGACCTATTCACGTAAGAAATGCTCATTAGGGAAAAGGTCAGATCACATATATTAGGGTATTCAAAATGTAAATAATTATGTTGTCAATGATTTTGTGATAAATTACGTGGTATCAGTAACTCAACAAGCTGAATATTACCCAGTTACAGTAAAACCCCTCTAACCATTACATTTACTATAAATATCGGTCTAGGAGACAGGTGGCAGCTTAATGCAGGGTGAAAGTCATGCAGAAAGCCCCTCTAGGAGCTTTCTGCATGAATTTTACCCTACATTAAGCAGCCACCTACCTAACATTATCTAAATTCTTCTCTACTAGACATTCGGTTTAGAAGGTTTTTACTGTACATGGTAGTATAGAGTATAACATGGTATAAAGCTGTGTGAGATTTCAAATCAGTGTCAGCTGTTTGATAACATGCAACAGAATCGTTTCTCGACGTTTTGCCATATAAAACATTTCCTGATGTTAGATTAAACACAATATTTAAAATGGGGTTTAGGTTAATGGAACGGTAAAACCATAACTGGACCTAACAATGTAGGATTTTAACCCATTACCTCATAGGCTATTTTAGATGCAAACTCTTTGAATATATCTACCGAAAAGGAGCATTAATTAGAGAAAAGGAAAATTTTGTAGTTTGAAACCATTGTGATAAATAGATGTTTATAACAATGGTTTCACAAAGTGATTTCTACAGAGTCGTCAAAAGTCCTCAATATGAGGGAATGGGTTAATGATGTTTCTAATAAATAGCAGCTGAAAAAATAGATTTTCAATAATTGCGCTCAGTCGAATTTTATCAAATATTGGCCCTTACCATGCCAAGTGCGACCTTTTTCAAAAGGTGTTTTAGGTTAATACACAAAAATGAAAAATAGGTAAATGACGTCATTTTAGCGGTTAGTAAACACAACTTTTTAACAGCTATTGCTCTTTACATGTTCACAGTCACAAAACTACATAATTGACTTTAACTCCGGAAAACTGACATTAGAAAGGCTGTTCTATGGATTCGTTTATGGATAAGATGTACCAGGTGGTACACAGGGGTCACAATCACAGCATAAGTATTAAAAGATTCATTGAGTAGTGCGTCTAGACGTCTGGTGCATGGAACACAGTACACAACTCAATACACAACGCGATACGGTGAACCCTCGTTATACCGGCATTCGTTACAATGGTACCCTCGTTATACTGGCAGTATGCCTTGAAACATAATTATGGTTAAGTCTTTTAAACAACCACTGAATAAATAGGTACAATGCCAATAAGACAGGTGATCGCTTAACGCAGAACACAACAAGTGCAAAAAGCTCACTGGGGGGGGGGGGCTTTTTGCACTACTTGCGTTCTGCATTAAGCGTTTGCCTGTTGGTACTAGTTTAAAACTGGCCATATGGTTCCTTTCATATTTAAACTCGTTATAACGGCAACCTCGTTATACCAGTAAAACGTCTGCAAACAAACACCTCAGTTGTAATGAGGGTTCTCTGTACTTCTAAATTTTAGTATTGAAGAATGGATGTCATTTTAGGTAGGTGTCTGCTTAAACCTTTCCCTAATATAAACGTGTTTTCACGCATTTGCAAACAGAGACCGTCTGGTTAGGGGCTGTTCTTTTTGCGTATGGTATTTGAAAGATCACTTTCATTCCTGCCATATTTCACTATAACTATTTAGTCCATGAATAGTCAGTAGGTAATGGAATTTGGAATAACCATATAACAGGGAAAGGGTAAATGCAGGGTAAAAATCATGCTGAAAGCTCCTAGAGGAGCTTTCTGACCACCTTCACCCTGCATTAGGCTGCCACCTGTCTTAAATGATGCTTGTTTTAGTGTTTGAACTACTGGGAATTTAGTGTATATACATATGTACTGATATGTACTCTGAGCAATTATCGTCTGCAAATGTTGTCGCCTGCAACTGCTGCCGTCTGTGTCGTGTGCAAAGTTACACTTTTCCGCAATATTCTTCCATTTCTTTGAAACAAAACATTTGCAAAGTTTCAAATAATTTTGATCCTAGTATTTGCGATCGTGGTGTAATCTGGATCTTAATGATCAGGGTCTACTCTGTTTGCTTATGATATAACATGGATATGAAATTACAGTCTATTCAATGGCCAAACATTCCTGTGCCCATTAACTATTATAAAACAATATTCTAATTGATATTTATGACGTCATTATTTCCTACATGAATATTCATGGAGGAAATGGATAAGATGTAGAACATCTACGTAACAAATTGAAACTATACCTGATGCGGGTACATGCTGGTTGCAGTTGTCACATGTTATCGGTGTCCAATGAGATATCTTGTATATAGACTATTCTAAACCCTTTAAACTAGGAAATAAACGTTTGCTTCTCTTATAAAACAATCACACCTATCATGTCCGTATTATCTTACGTAATATTACGTTAACTCTTTTACACCATTCCATTTAAGTCATTAGTTACAGAGTAGACCCCGATCAGACGGTTCGTGCAGGAGCTTAATAAATTATATAGATATGAGTGTAAAGTTTATATCACGACCAAATCGCCTATGTTCAAATGCCGCAAAAGAGGCCATCCAATTTATATTTTCCGACTGTCGGTATTTGTTACATGAATAATCATCAGATAAAGGGTTAAACATTAGACAAACTTGACCATTTGAATTTAATATGTCACATAAATGAACGTATGTAGAGTATGTAGACAGTGTATCACAGTATTGGAGTACCGCTGACAGTGTATACTTTTGCTATGTCTTTACTCCATATGTACACCTAACAGTTTTGCAAACAGAGAGTAGACTCAGATCAGACAGCTCATGTCGAACCGTCTGATCAGGACCTTCTCTGTTTACCTATTACAGGTAATATAGAGTTTCTGCCATGGCAGAACTTTACTCGCTCACATGTTATTATAATAAACATTACTGACATCCATAATGCCATTAGGCCTTACATGAACATTGACGTTCATGAAATAAAAGGTTGATATTACAGTAAATTCTCGATACTACGAACACTGAATTACGTACCGTTATTGATCTTTAACACATGTGAAAGCTTAATGCAGGGTGAAAGTCACACAGAAAGCTCCTCTAGGAGCTTTCTGCGTGACTTTCACCCTGCATTAAGCAGCCACCTGCCAACAAAGACATAAATTCTTCATTATTAAAATTTCGTAGTATTGAGTTTTTACCGTATATACATTCCATTTATTTCAATTCACATTTAACAGTTCTGTTCTTATACATATCCATGATAACACTGACCATATGTAGTACATGCCTAATAACTAACCTGCTCTGATAAGAACAAGCAGACCCTTTGATGTTACGGATCAAATGATGCGTCCAGCATGCACATTCAGATGGCTGCCTCACCCAGGCTGGATAATGTGATTATTGAATAATGCACTTGAGACGGAACGTTTATATAAGTTGTCTACATCTGGTGGTCTGGGGATACATTCACCATGATCTTTTGTACGAAAGACGTTTCCGTTAGTTTTATGCAATCGATGTATCTGTATACAATATTGAGGAATAAGCTGACTTGTTTTTTAAAGCGTAATTAAGCTACCTGTGTCATTGTCTTCAAACATTCAACCCTACCCTAGTGTCTAAGAATTTGTTGTTGTTTAAGCAACCATGAGACAGAGGTTTAGTAATGAGTCTGTAAGGCAGGTGATAGCTTAATTCAGGTGGTCAAAAGCTTACATTTCATAAAAAATCAATTGTTTGATTTCAATAACTTGTTAATAGCTTTTAGAGAGAGAAATGCAAATCGCAAACACAAACGAACGTTCAAGAACTAGAAAAAGGCAAAGGACAAATTAATACAAAAGTGAGCCCATTTTATTATAACAGTATTTCTAATTAAAGAGTGGTTGTTTAGCATGTTTTAAAACAGACATGTTGTCTAAAAACATTGAATATGCAGTAATGTCTCGCTAACACGACCACATAATGTATGTACAATGTATAAGCATGTGCTTGCTTAATGCAGAACAACCGTAATCGCTTTTATAGGAGCTTTCTGCACATTTCTTATATTGCATTGAGCTACCACAGGTTTGTTTTAAATACAGACTTATAATATGTTATTCTTGTTAGAATATGTTACATGTACTATAATAAAATATTTACTTATTTACTTACTTACTTACTTACAGACTTATATTTCATGTGAGGGGTGGTGTTACTGAGAATTTACTGTATATACGAGATACAGCTCGTAAATAATTCTTACTAACTGAGTTTGACTTTCTTTAGCATTTATTATCTTGAGTGTATAGGTTAATTTTGTTATAATATTTGCTTCTTTTTCAATAAATATATCGAACTAAAACACTATGTTTGCACGCTTAAAGCAAGGTGAAAGTAAGACAGAACGCTCCTATAGGAGCGTTCTGTTTAACTCTCACCTTGCTTTAAGCGGCCACTTGCTATAACTACCAAATAATTAACACAATTTGGTGGCCTTTATAGAGAGGTTTTACTGTATGTGTGTTAATATTCGAAGTAGACACACGTTTAGCTAATGTGTCTCTGATTTCAGTGGGCATACATAAATCGAATTAATACCAACATTCGGACTTTGGACATATCAATATTCAGTGACATAAACACAACGTATCACATGATATATTTGAATGATATCAGCCATTAAAGTAGTGGGCAAATTGTTCCAACGCTGGTCTAAGAAGTCGTTTTAACACAAACTTCGAATGTTTTAAAATATAGTTTTGATTTGAAAGCATTACTACCATACGCTTAAGTTGATTAGTAGTTATATCCTTGTTATATTCTGATACAAAAATGTAAAGTCAAACATATGCAAGAATTGGATAACATGTACTCAAACCTTCAGCCGATTATATTAACCCTTCTCGTGCTAAACGTGTCCTGGCTGACATTTGCTTACAGTTTGGATCCAGATGAGATGCCCCAGGATCCAAGCTGTTTGACACTCGGTCATTGGTTGCATAACCTTTAGCCTGCTATGGGCGGATGGGTGAATACCTATGCAAACAGTTTGGATCCAGATGAGACGCCGAGTAACTTGGCATCTCATCAAGATCACAAACTGTTTGACACCCTGATTGCATTTTGGTAGATCAGCAGAACTGGGATTATGCAGACATTTTCCTTGTCAACACGAGAAGGGTTAAATTTATAGCCAACGAAATGTAAGCTGGATGATTGTAAGAATGGCATATGCATGTATATAATACTAGTCTAAATTAATTTACTGTCATGTGGAATATGTGATCACCTTGCAAGCATTTAGTAATGAAATTGATTGATATTGTAAATAGTGTATTAACTTTTCAAACACTTGCAAAAAGACTAGTCCCAGAACAGGCCGTTGGTTGAAAACATCTATAAGTAAACTGTAGGCAGACAAAATATTTGTAATTGGTATGTGTGTATGCCTTCTGATAAATGGCTGCTTATGAAATAGATCTGATTATACAGCTTCTGCAACGGTCGGAGTTTTCTTCGTTGTTCATATCCGATTTACAAAATTCTTCTACACAATATTCATACATCTGTCCTTTCTTGAAACTGCTGTATTTAGTGCTCTTCCAATTAATGTATCTGATATTTGAAAGCAAGGTGCTCCATTACATGCGTTTCGTCGCCTGTGTCATCTGTCACTGTCGCAGTATACTGGATACAGTTATAGTAAAACCTGGCTTATGCGACCATTCATTGGTAGAACATCGACAACTTAAAAAGCACGTGATTCAGAACAAAAGTAATGGATAGAGTTCCAACCGAAACTTTCTTTCTGTATTATTTGTGATTTGTTCTAAACTACCACCTGCTTTAAAGGGGATGTCCCTACATTTGACGCGTTTCAAAAACACCTAACATATACAATACTCATTTGTTTATATGCTGAAACGTAGTATATCTCAAGAAATATCATCCAATTACCGTTTATAATGACAAAACATCCATGTATTTGATATCGACGATCCCGTTTTTATTCCCCGATGTTTCAGTTTTATTCGGGTTGGGTTTTAGTTTCGTAACTGTTCGCCCTATTCGCGTTTCTCCGACCACTTCCGAGAAAAGGTATTACGTTAACAATGGATGGATCGGGTGAGCATCGGCAAAACGCGGAATATTTTAACGGAGAAAGCCGGTAATATTGTGCTGTAGAACATAAATTATAGGTATTGATGAAATCGTGTTTATTTGTATCACAGGGGCATTTTTCGATATAAGTTCAAATTGGCAACCTTCATAATAATGATTGGGCATAACAAATACCAAGTTTTATGATATTATTGAAAATATGCGTTCATTGTAGGGACTTCCTCTTTAACGATCCAGAATTAGACCTCTTCTTGATGGTTCTGAAGAATGGTTGAACTACTGGCGGATACCTGTACCATAGAATACAACGCATACGGCCTTGTTATAATAGCTTAACATGGAATCTAGCTTTACAGTTCAGTTCAGCTCGCTACATTGTAAGAGTAATAAAACAAAAATGTTTATTGATGAAACTGTTACATCAAAGACAGCTTCTTCATTTATTGAAGACTCTTGTGGCCAATAGACACACAAATCAAATGTCTGTCTATTGTGCTTATGGAACCCATTTCAAAGCCTTTAAAGCAAAGAGAAAGAAAATGCAATGGACACGGACACAGACAACACATTTTGCAGACGACAATACGTGGCAACACAAAAGTTGAATGTATATAATACAGTTGAACTTCAATATCTCGAACTGAAAGGGGCCATACGAATAACCTCGATATAACAGAAGTTCGAGTCATCCGATTTCTAATCTAAACAATTTCACAAGTTCTTAATACAGTGCTGCAGTAATGCTGAAAGCTCCTGTAGAAGGCTTCAGCATTTCATTAAATCTGCATTAAGCTGTTACATGGGTTCTATATTATAATTTTTATAAATGCTCTGTATTGTAATCTTTGGAAGAACCAACATTTTACTTCGAGTTATCCCGAAATTATAGTAATCCGAGTTCGAAATTATCGAAGTTAAACGGTCTTGCATTGTAAACGACTAACATGTGATCGTTTCCGCAAATGTTTTTGTCAAGAAACATCCGGTCACCTAACGAATGTCCACACAGGACTTGGTGAATTACGAATACATGTACTAATTTAAGAAACACACGGATACCTAATAAATATTCATCAATACCAGTTATGAATGTTAATTTTATTTTTTTGTATTAGAATTAAAATCAAGGAAATATAATGTCATAGAAAGCAATGAAAATCCTCAACTAACCACACAGAACATACCCTGATCAGATCTTACAGGATCTACTATGCTTGCATTCGTTTTAAATGTGGGGTTATGAAATTAAATAGAGTTTAATGCGCATTTTATAGAAAATAATGATTCTACAGCTTCTGCAACGGTCGAAGTTTTCTTCGTTGTTCATATCCGATTTACAAAATTTCATCTACACAATATTCATACATCTGTCCTTTCTTGAAACTGCTGTATTTAGTGCTCTTCCAATTAATGTATCTGATATTTGAAAGCAAGGTGCTGCATTACATGGGTTTCGTCGCCTGTGTCATCTGTCACTGCCATAGTGTACTGTATACAGTTTATTGAATCGGATATACAGTATACTGAATCGGATGTGAGTAATACTTACATCAGATTTCCAACAGATAGCTGTAAAATGTCGCCCGTACTTCATTCTCAGTGTTGTTATATTTTCTGATCCTTCGAGATCATTAATTTTGATGTTATTAGTTTTGAAAATTGAATACTGCTTAAGCCGGTGTTAGGGGGCGTAAGTAGTGTTGCACTTTTAATTACTACTCATGAACAGACTCAATAAAACCGAGTCTGCAATTTTCTCTTGTTGCATTTTTACTTTTGCTTTCGAGGGATCACCCATTTTCAGAATATTTGTCAAAATCCATATAACAAACGTTGTCCGAATACCTCCGAATAGTATTTTTTTTTTCAAACCATTGTAATAAATAGATCATTTGGAGCAAATGCACTATTAATCACAATGGTTTCAAAAATGAGTTTTACAGAGGCGCAGGTAAAAAAAGATATGATTTTACACTTAATAGTGCAATCTCCATTTTACATGATCAGCATAGTTACGTTTCAAAATCAGTGTTTAAACACTTTAGTTATTTTTTTACCTTTGGCCTTGGGTGTCAGACATAATGTTTTCGTATCTCAGATACAATTATATTAACATAAAGTGGTTGGTCTTGGGATATCCGGCACGGGAATCCTCAGTCTCCAGTAGAATTGCATATACCGTGACTTGCAGTGGTTAAAGTAGACATAGTTAGTAACGTATTGCATTACAAAGCAAAACGTATATATAAACTAGGCATCAAACCAATTAAGAGCTTTCATTCAGTAGCTTCAAAGCATAGATGATACGTAATTTGCTATACGTTCTTGTTGTTTGCAGTTTTAACTATGTGTATGTCTATATCTCAAAAAGTTATACAGGCTGTAAGTATCGAGTACGAACTCAATACCCCAATGATTAGCTCGTATAGTTCATTATGGATGTTTTAGTAGATTCAGCTCTTATCATGCTGATATCTTGGTTATCGATGATTTAAAAGCTTGGATGAATCGGATGTGAGTAATACTTACATCAGATTTCCAACAGATAGCATTTTGTTCAGAATGATTAAATGTTAAGGGTTAACCCTTTCAACACTGTAGTTTCGAATGGACTATTCCATAATTCTGAAAGGCCAGGCTTACCAGGATATTTTAAACAAAACGTGTAACACGACAAACAGTGCAGACCCTGGTGAGATGGCTCCTCTAGGGATCCTCTCATCTGGGTCTATACAGTTTTAAAGGGCAACAGTGACTCCTTTGATACACTGAAGGGTTAGTAAAGCTTTTATCTTGCGATTGTTTGGTTAAGGAATTGGTCAATACTGTACGTACATTTTTCTACAAAACTTGTTTTTCAGAACAATGTTGAATTGCACCTTTGGCAAAGCAGTAGCGCTGGTGTGTATCGTCTGGAAACCAACTGTTAATATCGTCATGCCAGAAGCAAATCGGTATATGTCTAACAACTGACAATTATATTGTTTTATTTATATCATTAGCGGAACTTTTGCATTGTCTACAATCACTAATGCAATACAAGTTGGCACAATAACTATATATCGTCCTAGCTATACAGAAACCAACATTTAGCTTTTTTAAACAGTGTAGAACAAGATCAACCAGACTCGTCCAATTTAGCTAAAGTCTAAGACTCTGATGGAGGGTCACCATTAGAGAATTTGACTAGATATCGCGTTTCAAACGTTTCAGTGGCTGCCCTTGTTCTACATTGTTTGCAAGGTAAGGGCGTTTGTATTCGTATAGCTTAAATACTTCCTTGGCAATAGTTCCATTCTGAGCAGAGCAGATAAGTAAACGTTAGGTCCGTCCTCATTTCATTCAGAGTCGTAATCACAACTATATCTGTTTAACCCTTTAACCCTTTCCTTGTTCTACGTTTATTCCAAATTCCAGTACCAACTGGATATTCATGGACAATATAGTTATAACAAAATATGAAAGGTGGTAAATTGTAGCCACTATAAAAAGTACAGAAACAGATATTTCAAATTCCATTACCAAACAGAGCAGACCCTGATCAGACGGGTCCTATTGGAATACACGTTTATATGATGGAAAGGGTTAATTTTGACAATCCCATGGATGAGACAGATAAAATATCTTGACACAGATCCTAGGGCTCCTGGAGGAACCCTCTGATCAGGACCTTCATTGTTTGCTATACAAAACTATGTTACAGGATTGTTTTTGCAAGAAACCCTCCACTGAAACATGGACGGGTTCCAATGTTCAATGTGAATGAGATTACAGTAATAATCCGGAAGTAATTTGATCTGAATATCGGTATTCGAGACAGGTTGCAGCTTAATGCACGATAAAAGTTATCAGAAAGCTCCTATGGGAGCCCTGCATTAAGCATCCACATGCCTGAAAGTATCTAAATTCTTCTTTACTAGAATTCTGGTTTACTGTACCGTATAGAGTATTGGTGTTACAGGGTCAAAGAGTATATCCCGTTTCTAAATAGATCGACATTATAGATCATTTAGTAACACGTAGGGTATTACGCATCAATTTCCTCATGTCTCCTATAGTATGTTAGTGTCAGGAAAGTTTACATAAATCAGAAGGCAGTGTCTGTTCAGCGGATATAGCAAAATCCCCAGACGTTGACTTCGATTGGTAACCATATACATGAATAAAAACTGTCTTTCAAAATAGTGGAGAACCTACGTCTTTTCTTTTAGAACGCAATTTTATCTTTAGGCGAAATAAAAACAGAAGTTCGTTTCCGGTTTCATGATTGCGAAAACACTAAAGTCAACAAGTCAGGGGTTTTCGTCTTCTTGGGAGGGAAGGCAATTCATTCATTACAGCTAATGGGCCTGCTTTAAGTTAGAATTGTGTTGATAGGACTAGAAATGGCTAGCCTAAATGTAAACTAGAAAACGGATGCTCCAATTACCTCAGATGAAGCTTGAACTATTTAACTTATAAATTTCCGCAAATGACATAGGTCACATATTCCATTTTATTTAAAGCCTTTACTCCGCTTATAAATACGCCGTGTGACGCCGCAACGCATATACATGGCCCCGTCTATGCGGCAAAAATGCACACTTGTGCCGCATAGATGATACCAAATACATTCAATCTAGAGAGTCTGTATACCACCGTACAAGTTAAGTGGGGGAGTATCGCAATTGGACTGCCATTCAGCTCATCTGTCCGTCCGCTTGTATGTCTTTAGACACACTATTATATAAGAACAACAACAACAACTATATAATAATAATAATAACAAATGATAATAATAACTGGATTAATGTAATGCTATTTAACAAAACCAAAGCAACCATCATAATTATGTTGCAGTGAATTGCGCATTTCATAATAATTCCCTTGTTTATTTTTCAACCACAATAATTGTGTTTGATGATTTGTTTGCTCTTTCCTAAAACGCTTAAACAAAGATCTGTAATGTTTGGCTAATACAGGTCAAATACTTATAGAGCACTGCGTGCCATAAGATAAGTATACAACAATTAAGACAAAATCAATGGCTAGTTATGCTGTTTATAATGCAAAGTTATGAAAACAAAAAACAAAGCTTTACAATTTCGGATTCAAATAAACATTTGTTTAAAGTTTATTCACTATATGTTAGGTTTTTGAGGAGATACTGTGGCAATAAGATCATATTATATAAGATATCGTTGTATAGAGGGTATATTTTATTTAATCTGTTCATAAGTAGTAATTAAATGTGAAACACTACTCACGCACTAGCACCGGCTTAAGCCGTATTCAATTTTCAAAATTAATAACAGCAACAGCACTGAGATTGAAGTACGGTGCGACATTTTACAGCTGCCACTCAAGCACTTAACACCTACTGTTATGAAGTACATATATTCTGAAAGTGGGTGATCCTTTAAAAGCAAAACTAGCAATGCAAAACAGAAAATTGCAGACTCGGTTTCAATGAGTCTGTTCATAAGTGGTAATTAAATGTGCAATACTACTCATGCCCCTAGCACCGGCTTAAGCGATATTCAATTTTCGTTCATCTTCATTTTGACTTAGTCAGTGGACAATGACTCTGTCAGAACACAGCTTCACAACTTTGCATTTCAACAAACCTTCGTGTAAAGGTTTGAGACAGTATTTCTTTAAATAATAAAGCAGCTACACACATAATAGTTTGGGACGTACGGACGAACGGACGGACAAGAGGAAATCTCAACCCTATATAGGGAAGGCTCTTAACGCCACCGAAGCCAGCACAACAACAAACAACACTACTGCCACTACCGCCACCACCACCACCGTCGCCGTCATCATCATCATCATCACCATCATCATCATCATGATCCTTATCACCATTAACATCATCATCATCATGATCCTTATCACCATTAACATCATCATCACTATCATCATCTTCATTAGAGTTGTTATATTCTCCGTTTTTTTTAAATGTATGATGAATACTTTAAGTTAGACCTGTCAATGCGGCAAAAATGCACAATTGTGCCGCATAGACAGGACGACTTGTGTATGCGTTGCGCGTCGCCGCATGGACGAAACTGCTCTGTCTGTGAGTTGTAAATTATCGCATAATAGAAACCGTATACGTCTATGCGGCATCACAACGCCGTTTAACGGCTTTGCACACAGAGTAGACCTAGATCAGACACTCTGAGCCTACAGGTTATGTCGTGGTCAGACCTATCTGTGTTTTTATGCCATTATAAATCGTCCACTAATTAATATTCATCACGTCACTTTTTCTTATATACGTCTTCATGGAGCAAAGCGATATGCTTCAACTAACGGTTTCATTGGGCTGTAGCATCTGTTTTCAGACTAAAGACTGAGTAAGTCAGGCATGAACATAATATTTAACCACTAAGACGGTCTATATGGAAACAGTTTGGATGAGACACCGAGTAACTCGGTGAACTTATCAGGACCCAGACCGTTCCGTTTAACACTTTGTATATCTTTGTTATACAGAAATTTAAGACCCACTCTAAATATTAAAGCTGACGAACGTGTGTCTAGCAGACGACAAAGTTAGTACTGACAGGTTTAACACCAAGTGTTGTCAAAACCTAAACGCAAGTGTCGTTATCCGATGACAACTTCAAATGATGCTGTAACGCAACATATTAACTGACCATTGCAGCACTAAAATCATGCCAGTTTAGTTGACTAGATATAATATATGGGAAGCAAACCAATGCAAATAATATCATATTAGCATTACTCAGGGAGCCAATAGTGCCTACCGTGCACCCCCCCCCCCCGACTTTTTTTTCATGGGTACCAAAATGTTCAGAAAAGTGTCCTGAATCAGAATCGCGAATGTACTCAAACTTAAATTCTTTTAGGCTATGTGTATTTAACCGTTTCCATGGCAACCCCTCAGTTTTCGTAATGATGACCCATACGTACTAATTCATCCATAACACAGCCAGTTTTTGTCCTAAAACTATACAACTGGTACCAAATGGAAGATAATTGATGATTTTATTTCTAACTGTTTTTTTTAATTACCTTATTTGCATACTCATGAATATTAATTAGAACATTAGAAATAGTACAAAAAGTATAGAAATAACGTAAACTTTTCATTTTTTTATCCTACAAATATCAGAAAATAACTTCAAATGCAGTTTAACATGATGACGAAACCCCCAGGAAACAAAATATTCAATTTGAGGACCATAGCATTAATTTTAAGCACCATTTTCACCGTTTCCATGGCAGCACTCTAGTTTTCGTAATGATGGTCAGTACCTGCAAAATCGTCCATATCACAGCCAGTTTTTGTCCAAAACCTATAAAACTGGTACCAAATTGGAGATAGGACATTGTGTTTTTATTTCCAGTTTGGCTTTTTAAATTACCTTATATGCATACTCATGAATATTAATGAGGACATTAAAAATAGTAAAAACAATATAGAAATAACGTAAATAATGTAAACTATTCACTTTTTATCCTACAAATATCAGAATATCAGGGTCGTCAATATGAGGGAATGGGTTAAAGCAACCACGTAATGAGGAGACATTGGTGTCTTTAAAAGCAGGTGGTTGTTTAATACAGGACGAACGTAAGGCAGAAAGCTCCTGTATGAGCTTTCTGCATTACTTTCGTCCTGCATTAAGTTACCACCTGTTTCGAAGACCCATAATAATACATCATTTTGGTAGTCGCATTATAGGTGTGTTTTGTTTACTGTACCTGTAACACTTTGATTCACACCGTTCATTAATTCTGAAAGGAGATCTTTCGAAAGCAAAAGCAGCAAATCCAAAGTGTTTTCATACATTTGATTAGATTGTATTCCTCGCGCAATCCTGAAAAAACAATTTGAACTGTTTCTTAGTTTTCTTTCTCATATCTTTGACCGATTAACGCACTCATATACTGGTAGGTTCTTGTTCGCATTAACTCTTTGGCTACCCGCGTCTGTGATAATAAAAATAAATAGGTC
This sequence comes from Azorinus chamasolen, assembly GCA_963576725.1. Taxonomy (NCBI): domain Eukaryota; kingdom Metazoa; phylum Mollusca; class Bivalvia; order Cardiida; family Solecurtidae; genus Azorinus; species Azorinus chamasolen. The sequence continues at coordinate 15,477,175 of OY755239.1, forward strand.
AAACGATTTATAGACAAACGATTTTATTTACAAATCTGTTCACTGCTTTGGCAACATAAAGCGCTTGAGATTAATTAATATAGTCGTTTTGGTCTAGAACTTCTTATATGTTATCTATACTGTGTATGATCTGTTACAATTCCGTGTTATTGCAGTGTGAGGTTAGGACGTCCGTAAACCGGTTTAAACCCCCAGTGGTGGTTTTGCTACTGACCGTGCCAAGGCGGTACTCTCTTTGTCACCCTTCCTTTTGTTTGCCTTACGTCTTTGTGCTTGTGATTTTGTTCATGTGTGGAGTGTTTGTCTCTAGTTCTTGTGTGTCTGTTGATGTTTTATGTGTTTATCTCGTGTGTGAGTGTGCGTTTGGGTGTGTGGTTGTGTGTGTATGTGTGTGTCATGCTGTCTATCGGTGTTTTTGGTGGTGGTTGCGTCTTGTATGTGGCTTTGCCTGCTTGACTTTACTACTTTTCCATTCATTGAAAATACTTACCGAATGTTACCATTTTACTTAATGACATCATGAATAATAATTAAATCAATTGTTGTAAATAGCACATGGAGACAGTTTCAAACAATCTCAAACAGTTTGGATCCAGATGAGACGCCTAGTAACTCCGCGCATCATCAATATCTTAACTGTATGGTACTGTAGTAGTTATTTTTAACTATTTTGGCGCCAAATTTAAAAGTGTCGTCTGCAATGATAATTTCATATTAAATATAATTCTAAACTAAATAATAAAGGTATATTAGTAAAACATTTGTTTTAAAAACCTGTATGCTTGAGGAAAAATAATATAGAAAACAGTGAAGTCCAAGGTCAGATGCTGCCTTGAAAAGGCGGCATCTGACCTGGGACTGCACTGTTATCAATGGTGCCAACGGGCAACATTGGCGCCGAAAGAGGTAAGAAACGGAGAGACAATTTAACAAAAGAAAACTGTAGCAGACTACTAATTTTGCAGATGACAATATTTGGAAGCGAAAATATTAAACGGTAGGGATATCCTGGACTTCACGTTGAGCTTCAAATGATTTTTGGGCGTAAAACATAATAATATATGTTCATTCCAACGTCGTTACGGCATTGTAATAAATCCTTAATTATAATTTTTAGCATATCAGGACCTGTCTGTCTGTCTGTCTATAAATGAAAAGGTAGTAAAGTCAAACAGGCAAAGCCTAATACAAGATGCAACCACCTCCAAAACATCGATAGAAAGCATGACACACACACACACACACCTACACACCCAAACGCACATATAAGTTAGTTTTGTCGATTTATTGAATTGTCTGTCTATATAAACGTGCGTCTGTCTCTATCGCGCATCTTATGTCGGTTTGGGGGTTGTATTTCTGTGTAAATGTCCCACTGTCTCCCTCTCGCCTCATTCTGTCTGTCATTCTGTCTCTTTGTTTATATGTATGTGTCTGTATATAGCTTTCTCTCTGTTTAACTATCTCTTTATCAGCCTTTCACATATTTCTGTTGTTTTATTCTATCTGTCAGTATATGTACGATGTATCTCTATTATTGGAGAGGTCATCAGACATGGAATTTGATTTCGGCCTATTCTGGGATGATTTACAATTTATTCCGTGGAGTTTTATGGGGAAGTTAAAAAGGGTATCACCGTCTAACGCCGTGGCTATACGCATGCGCAAGTTTTGGTTATATAAAAACACAGGCATACTTATCACTAACCAATAAGGAGTTTGAATATTAAAGTATTTATAGAAAACGTGGTTGAATTTGAAAAAATAAGATCATTTAAATCGAGACTGTCGATATGTCAAGTAGACATGCTTATTTAAATTTCAGACGCTCTCTGAACAAGATCCAATTATTATTAGCTGAACAAAATATTTAGGTTTATGCCATACCCCGCCGCTTTAAGAGCTTCTGAATCAAATTATCATGTGAGTGAAAAGGAAACATCTACTATTCATCCATTAAACTTGGCTTCCTGACTTTATCCTATTAAAAACGCGTATCCTCAGATTAAGTTAACTAAGTTATTAGGTGGATTAAGTTAATAAAACTGATAAATTAGCAATGCTTAACGTCTTTGACTGTCGTGTTTCAAATTCACGTTTGTATGGACCGGATAGGGTTCGAATCCACCATAGCCAAAACATATCCTTTAGTTTCTTTCCTCTTATTTGTATAATTCTATTGGTGAAGTTTCTGTTATTCCGTCAACATGTGCATATTTACTGAAAAATAAAATAGTCCTATCATGGTTATGGAATACGTATGCTGTAGAAATGTATACTAACCTAATAAACATTTTACTACCGGAAGTAACCTAATAAACCAAAGTTAAACCAGGGTTAAGTCCCCCAGTAGCTGATTTTGGTTACTGACCGTTCCAAGGCGGTACTCCTGCTTTCAGCCTATGGTCAACTTTGTTGTTTAATATGCTTAATGTTTAATGTTTTTCGTCTTGATATGCGTCCTGTTATGTTTTGTCTTGTGGCTATACCGTTTCTTGTTTGATGGTGTTTGGTGCGGTGTCATTTCGTATGTGGCTCTCCCTGTTCGACTATTTTTCCATATTTATCTGCACCCCTTTATTACGTCGATAGAGAAGCCTGGATAAATTCCGATACACAAAATACTGTTTTTCAAAGAACTACTTGCAACGACCCAAAAGTGAACACCGGATGTCAGACAGATCCTTTTCCGTAACTTTATATTAAAGCATTTAATCTCCTGGGCGGTGGCGCTTAATAGACATCGTATTCGATCTATTTATAGTGCACGTACTATTTGATATGTAAAATAGTTATTTAAAGAAACTATAGAAGTACAATAATGAGTCATGCAGGAAACACCACATACAGAACAAACATTCGCCCGAACAGCAACACAAGGAAACAGCAAATGTTTATAACTATAAAAACATCAAGAGACGCACAAAGACAAAACAAATATACAATAGGGGGGAAGATGGAAGTACCGCCTTGGAACGGTCAGTGACAAAAGTCACTGGGACCTATTTACAATCCGGTGTATCCGAATCTTATGTAAAACAACAAAGATAGATTCTTGTCAAACGACCGCTGTATAAATAAGTATATCAACAGTTTGATAAGGAACTGCTGCATACTTCTCTTTGGCTTTTTTAACAGAAGTCAACTTGTCTCTATATTTTACCGAAGAAAAGATACGCAATTGTTTTTAAGAGTATAATGTCGCCGGAATGGCTGATAAAGTGTTGTGACGCTACCGGTATATATTGCTTTGTGACACTACCGGAATATATTGTCACAAGAACGGTGACTCTACCGGTATACATTGTCACCGGAATGGTTAATTACTTGGTGTGAAGTGCTGACAACATGGTCAAGTTCAGACATCTACGTGTGATCTTAAGGTTGGACAAGTGCTATGATAACTAAATCATTGAATAAAGTCTCAGTATCCGTTTTATATCAACAAAAACGAATATTTTGCAGACTTTTCGGAGAATTACAGTCTCATTAACTGATATCAACCCTTAATTGGAGCCCATTCAGTAATTTTGGACGTTACATTATTTCAGTTCTAATATCGGTGCCCGAGTGCCAAGATCTACGAGTAACCTTGAAACATGAACATTTCTTTCTGGGTCCATCAGCACTGGACTAATTTGACTCTATAGTATTGTACACTTTAGATATAGAATAGACGTGCCTTTTTTGAAATGGACACCACCTCTTTATCGTATTGCAATTACATGTATAGAGTTACCTTGTTTGTTTATTTCATACTCTTAGAGTGTGGCTGATCATTTAGAGAACATTCCCACGGACCTAAGAGTGACAGTGACAGCAAAATACTACTACCATTTTGAAACTTGAAAATTACTTTTGTTCTCAGCTTAGATCGTGTATGTTTCGTTTATGTTCATTATGAATGTTTTGTTGTTTAAATTGGATAGGAGTGGGAAAGGGGTGTAACAGCTGGCTAAAGGTATTAAGGTAAGGAAGTGACCATTACTGACTGACAGTAATTAAAGGTCAGGCTTTTCCTGGTTAACAAACTTGTATATATATGGAGCTAGGTTCTAGCTAAACCGGACTGGTGTCAGACGTAAGGATCACCGCTGACAGTTCTCATACCTCTAGATCTGAGTAATAAGTTTGGCACCAAAATTTACCCAAAACGTTACGCTTGGCCTAACTGTCAATGGAAATAGTTGGTGAATGATATATATTGCCCCGTGCATTTGCTTATGAATATGAAAGGCCAATCAATTTGGCTTATGGTATATATTACTCTCTACTTATTGCCTTTAATGGTAGTCAATGGACCAGTCGACCGTCAGTAGTCATAGCAGTAAGCGATCAACGAACTACCCTATCTACAGAAATGGCAGCTACAAACGGAAAATATCAGAATGAGGCCATGTTCAACCTCATGTCATGAAGTGTTACAGTATACACTTAACAGTTGATCTTCTTGTGCCCTTACACCTGCAAACGGCACAGACCCAGACGAAACGTGGAGTAAATCGAAATATATTGCCTGTAAACGAAGCCATAAGGTATACAATAAAAAATGCAGGCATGTCCATTTTAAACAATTCTTACAGAGATATAGGTTATGATATATACGACTTCTAACGATGTTAAATTCAAGCAAAATGTATAGGGTTAAACACAAATCTAGCGTCTTGGTTTCGCTACTTTGTAAGCAGAATACAAAGTGACTAGTAACTTTTAAAACACTGATAGTCTTTCCTATACAAACTATTAATATCAGACAGTGTAAGCGTGTGCCATTGAATTCTCAGATAGGCACGGGCAATAATGGATCGCATGACAGGTGTGTTTATACGGCTGTCCAATCGTTCTGAAATTATCCAAACACACAGCTCTAAGTAAATATTGGACATAATGCGCTTGAGAAGGGAGTGCTATATAAATCTTTACCTCACGACTATTTATAAAAGAATCTATGTCAGTATTAATATTTATAAGATAATGACATATAAACATTGGAATAGTTAGCCATAGCATAAACAATGGAATCAGATCTATATTATTCAATAAGCAGCCAGAGCAGACCCTGGTCAGATATTTCTGTTTACAAAGGCGTTTAAAGTTGTTTCTATGAGATACTATGTTAAGTGATCGGATTCGGATTTGAAGGAATTAATACAGGAAAACTTCTATAAAAGAACAGCTTGTACCTTACGGCTTGGAAGTCAGCAGAACGGCTCCGGAGGAACTTACATTGCGTTCGATCTGCTTTAACCCTACTACGCTAACTTTTCAAATAGAATCTTCCAAAATTCACCCAGGTCAAACTTATTGTGAATATTTAGGGATTTGTCTTGAAGAAAGGTGTAACATGACAAACAGTGTAGACTCTCTCGTCTAGGTCTATACTGTTTGCAAAGGACATTAGTGACTCGTGTCCAGCACAGTAAAGGTTAAGTCACAACACCTGTATGTTGATTCAATAAGCGGTCATGTGAGGGAAGCTCTACGCTACGTCATATGTTGTACTGCTTACCATAATGGTAAGATATAAAATGTATCCATGATGATCAAGCTGCATACTTGTATTAACACGATCCAACAAAAATGGAGTTTGAGGCTGAGTTCATGCTCAAGTATTTCATTGATAAGTGTTAAACTCAAAATCTGAACAATCAGATGTTTGATGAAGAACTCTAACACAGGTATAACGTTGTAAAACTTCGGAGCCAGATTCGTTTGTCAAGCGAACTCGATATATCGGTAGGATGTGGCCTCCCGCCAGCATTTGGTATACATAGTGTCCTGGCATTTACAAACGATTGACTAAATAGTATCGCCTCTGTTTATGCTTAATAGTATGAATCCTATTTATGCCGACATTCGTTACAACGGCACCCTCGTTATACTGGCCGTATGTCTTAATACAAAATTACTGTAATTTATTCGAAACTCTCACTGAATAATGGGTGCAATTCATTAAGATAGGCAATCGCAAGAGGGCTTTTTGCACTTCTTACGTTCTGCATAAAGCAAATCACCTTTTGATTCTGGTTTGAAAATGATCATATTTTCTTTCTTTTTCATATTTTAACTCCTTATGACGGCAACCTCGCTATACCGACAAAATGTCTGGAAGAAACATCTCCGTTGTAAGGTCCATCTGCCGTCTTTAACGCTAACGAAAATACAGTAAAACCCCGCTAATGCGACCACCTGAAAGAGGTATAATTATGGGTGCTAGATGCAGGTGGTAGCTTAATGCAGGACAAAAGTAATGCAGAAAGCTCCTCATTAAGCAACCACCTGCTTATAAAGACACCCATGTTTATTCATTAAGTGGTCGCATTAGAGGGGTTCTACTGTATCTTGATAATTTTGATGATGATCGTAGTTCGTATATCAAAATGGCAGATATCACCAGGAACATAAAGTAGAGACCACAAGTGTATTGTTTTGTTTATTGTTTTATTGAAACAACTTATCGACGTCAACATATGATGCATTCTTCAAAAGTGTATGAAATGAAACAATTAACGTCTCTGCAGTATTAATGCATGTTCATGACAAAAAGCATTTACAATTTTTGATATATAAATGTATTATCTTCATTGCTATATCAATTCCTATTAATCATATTGTATAGAAAATCTCTAATTGAAAAGAAACAAGTTGTATTGATGAGGAAACCAAATACTTTAAAGTATCGCAAATGCGACCACATGATATACTAACACAGTGTAAGTACTCTATGTATTTATTAGTACCATAATTTATTAATATCGTACATGTATGTAAAATGGGCGATTGTTTAATAGAGCACAAACGTAATATAGGAGACTCCTATAGGAGCTTTCTGCATAAATGGTGTCCTGTATGAAGTCATCACCTGTTTTAAAATTGCAGAATTATACTTCTTTGGAGTGGTCGTATTAGCGACACCTTATTGTACGATACTGTGTGAGCAAACATATTCGCTATCTCTCGTATACATGATAGGTTTAACACATGGACAATAAACATATAACTGGCCATTATAATAGAAATATACAAGGCTAAAATGAACTTAATCCATCCTTATTTTCTAAATACACTTACCCAAATATATTTTGTGAACCAATATATTTTTCAGTTTTTGGGATGTTCAGATTCCTTAAGGGACTCTCTGGTTCCAGTCTACACTTTACGACATTGTCTTTGGTCTGAGACACACGCAAAAATATGTTACAAGTACAAGTTACACAGTGTATATTCTTATATATCATAAGTATTTGTGCAATTAATGTTCAATCAATTACCATGAATATCACTCAGATAGTCAAATATACAAGAGCATTTCATATAATGATGTAATTTGCAAATTTTTAATCGACGATATGATATTCTCGTATGTGTATTTTAGACTGACAATTTCACGTTAGAAGTGTAGATCAATTTGTTGCATGCCTTCTCGTCACAGAGCTTTGAATACAGGGTACTGTCCCAGTAACATATTCTTATTAATTAACATTTAATTACACAAAAACACAGTATCCCTTATCATGACATTATACATGACCTCTGTAATCGTTATCTTGTCAATAATCGTCAATTTGCGTGGATCTTTAAACCGAAGTTCCAGACATATTGACTCTAAAGAAGGAATGAGTATTAATGGTGTATATTTCGATTAACCCTTTACTTCATAAGCTATTTTAGACCCAACCTCTTTAAATAAATTTACCGAAAAGGAACACTAACTAGAGAAAAAGGATTTTTTTCGAATTTTGTAATTTGAAACCATTGTTATAAATAGAGCATTTTCTCCTATAGGAGCAAATGCTCTATTTATCACAATAGTTTCATAAAGTGACTTTTACAGAGGAGAAAGGCGTATTTATGGAGGAAAGAGTTAAGTTTTTGGGAAAGCATTGATAAGCATTTGAGAAACTATTGATCGAGTGTCAAACAGTAAGAATCGTGATGAGACACTGTGCTACGCGCCGTCTCATCTTGATCCAAGCTGTCTAACATTTAGCCTGCTGAGCAAACAACTTTTACAGAATTGTTTACCTACTTCATTTTCAAAATTCAAGCTACAATCAATTAGTCTACCAAAATGCAATCAGGGTGTCAAACAGTTTGGATCCTGATGAGACGCCGGGTTACTCGGCGTCTCATCTGGATCCAAACTGTTTGAATATGTATCCACTCATCAGCCCATAGCAGGCTAAAGGTTAAAAATGCGATCCAGGTCAGGGTCAAAGGATTAAGAAATAGAACATAACCTTAGCCGTGTTAACAGGTAGGCAAAACAGTTGCAACAATTTGGATCTTTATCAAATATCAGGGTAATGAGACGTTTCATCAGATTTTAAACTATTTTCTCTCAAATGTACACAAACAATTAAAAAATGAAAAAAGGGAACGGGAAAGAAAAACATAGCATGTCAACAATTTGGTCAAAGGGCCAAGTATTAAACAATTCGTGTGTTGCATACATAAGCATTAGGGTAACCAAAGTAATATTTTCAATTACTGAAAACCTTGGGCAAAACATATATGCAGGTATTGGAGATCCTATACAATTAGGTCAATTTTGTGTTGTCTGTGTGGACAATTAACCAAAACACAAACATGAAATGTACATAGAAATTAAATTAATACCCGTAGAAATTGAATACTTCCTAAATATACATAAGTAACACACATAAACACCACTTAGGATGTTAGGATGAAATGATGTATACATGCTTATTTCATTCGATCACAAGCTTTCTCTTGGTAGAATCCATTGCTTTATTACATGAGTATATGTACAGTATAACCTCTCTTAACCGGAATTCTAGTAGATAAGAATTTAGATACTTTTAGGCAGGTGGCTGCTTAATGCAGGGTGAAAGTCATGCAGAAAGCTCCTAGAGGAGCTTTCTGCATGACTTTCTCCCTGCATTAAGCTGCCATCTGTCTCTAAGACCGATATTCATACTAAATTTAACGGCCGGTTAAGAGAGGTTTTACTGTACTAAATTTAAACCTCTATAAAGCGGCAATTTAATGAATGAACGAGTGCCCTTAATAGCCGGCTGTTCCTTAACCCAATCCCTCAAAGACTATTTTTAGATCCAGCCTCTTTGAATAAATCTACCCAAACGGAGTATTAACTAGAGAAAATGACACTTTTAGAATGTTGTAGTTTTGAAACCATTGTGGTAAATACAGTAAAACCTCGTTATAACGGCTACTAAAGTGTGTTAATTAGTTGGTAATTGGGGCAGGTGGCTGCTTAAAGCCAGGTGAAGGTAAAACGGAACGCTCCTATAGGAGCGTTCAGTTTTACTTTCACATTGCTTTAAGCAGCCACCTGCCTTTAACACACAATACTTGATGTAAGTTAGTGGCCGTTATAGAGAGGTTTTACTGTAGAACATTTGCTCCTATAGGAGCAAATGCTCTATTTATCACAATGGTTTCAATAGGTGACTTTTGCAGAGGCGTCAAAAGTCGTCAATATGAGGGAATGGTATAAGGCAGAATGAAAGAAATACAACCCTCATTCCAACAGGATCTCTTTTCCACAGATTTCGCCGTGAACCAGTTAATATGCTGCTAAGTGCGGCCTGAGTTTCATTTGCGAAAAGCTGAATCCAAATGAGACACCGAGTGCCTAGACATCTAATTAGAATCCAAACTGTTTGATAGCCATTTTTAATAATATCTCAGTGACTTAAACGAATCGGACGTATTTCTTGCAAAAACAAATGCTGAGTTTGGACATATAATATTGCTTTTGTAGAACAGTATATTCCCTCTTAACCGGACGTTAAATGTGGTATAAATATCGGTCTTGGCGACAGGCTTCTATAGCAATTTTCTGCACGACTTTCACCCTGCATTAAACAGCCACCTGCCTAAAAGTATCTAAATGTTTCGTTACCAGATTTCCAGTTTAGAGAGGTTTAATTTACTGTACACTGTTACAAACAAAGAAACAGACATTTGAGTGGTCACTGCAGAGAGGTTGTACAGTATATGAGTGGCGCAGTGAGTTCTTCTGTGACCACCATTGTTCGACACACATGGACATATGTAACACACAAGTTGATACTGTCCAGGTTTTATACCGACTTTGATCTAAACCGTTTGGATCTATGTCAATATATATTCCAAATCTTCGATTGACTCTTGTCCCAAAGCACCGACCATTAATGTTGTCAGCCAAGTTGGTCTGTTTGAAGCATCATCTTTATGCCGATAGGTCTTTGACAAAATGCAGATGCCTTTAATTTAGGCTAACCCTTTCCTTCATATAAACTCCTTTTCACCCATTTGCACTAAAGACACGTTTTCCCATTACGCAGAATGTATTTTAAAAAAGTAAGAGACATGCAAAAATGATTTCATTCATTAAGTTAACTGGTTTTGGCGTCAAATAATTTCCGTTTGCAAACGTTGTGGTCTACTTTAAGTTTCAAACAATTTAGATCCAGATGAGACGCCGAACTTTGTTTGCAAAAGTAAAAGTACACAGAAAGAGAAAAGAGAAAGATTTAAATAAGTGTACCCTTAAATGCATACACAGAATTGAAATTCAAATATTTTTTTATAACATGTGCAGTCAAGATATATACAGCAATGGACGTTGATTCCGGTGACCGGTGAAAACAGTAAGTCCAATAGCACTGATTCATTGACCCGTTTAACCCTTTACCATGTGAATATCCACGTATCAAATAATGAATGCACGAGTATCAGCTAGCTTTATAACGGCAGTATCAACGAAGGAAGTGTTGACCATGAGAGAAATGGTACAATCAGATTATGTATTATTCTATTAGTAAGCAGAGAAGACCGTGACCAGACGGCTCCTAGAGGAGCCGTCTGATCTGGGTGTAATCAGTTTGCAAAGGAGTTGAAAAACACCTCAGTCAGGTAAAGGGTTAATCAACTGTAGCTCTAATTGAATTGTAAATATCAAATACAAAGTAATGTATATACATCAAAGTAAATCATTGGTTCTTTGTCAGAAACCAATTTAACCCAAAGCCTGCCCGTCACAATTATATTTGCATTTGCAAACAGTGTGGACCCATATGAGAGAGTTCCTATAAGAGCTCTCTCATCTGGGTGTGCACTGGTTGCCATGGAAAAATCCATGCCAGCATGCTCTATGCTTTTGCCTAGGTAAATCATTTCAACATATCCTGTATATGTATCCTGTATTTGCCTAAATAATATTCAAAGAGGACAGAGTGACAAAAATATGTGGCGGGCTAAAGGTTTAATATTGTTGTAATGGATTGAACCCTCATAACAATATTGATGAACCCGCGATAACCTCTATAAACATGCCCGTATCCTTTGGAGATGCTTCGAACACTGATCGAGGTATTTTGGAGAACAATAATTAACAACAAAATAAACGAAATATACATTGTGGATGAAAACAGGCGCGACTTATTGCATATTTTATGTTCTAAAACCTAAAAATGAAAGAAAATAGAAAAGGGTGTATAGGTAAAGTTAGATCTTATGACACACCTGTTGTATATTATATTAGTGTTTACAATCACAAGAGGTAAAACACCGTAGGAACAAAAGGACACAGTCAAAGATATTTAAACCAGACGCTAAATCATGGCCTGTAGCCGAGTGGTATTATCAACCGCTATGATGAGACAGAGTATTGAATGTGTTGGTGGTTGATGGTTCGAATCTCGCTGTTGGCAAAACCGTTTTAATTTCTATTATTTATTGGGTTTTTTTTATATATATTGCCAATGTATTCAGAACGTCTCTCTGTGTAATGTGCTTGGCCAGAGCTGCAAGTCAAATGTGTCATCTCAAGAATTACCACAAGGTACAAAACCAGCATGATTTAAAACAAATGAAACAAGAACAAATTTATACGCCCAATCCAAAAAATCAAAACTATAACCCAACAAAATTATCGAACCACACAACAACCCATTCCAAATAAAACCTTAAACAAACAAAGACAAAAGGTTTTGCCTAAGTGAGATTGGAACTAACAGCCACCAACATATTCCAATATTCTGTGTCATTATAGCGGCTGCTTGGTATTGTCCCTCGACAACCCGGCGACTGTGCCTGTAGAGACGGGTTTAAATATCTTTGGTTGTGCCTTTGTACCTACAGTGTTTATACCTGCAGTTTGTGCAAACACTGATGACAATAGGTGTGCCAACATATCTTAATTTGACTGTACAAGACATACGATAAGTGTGATTAATTAGACATGTTGCGACAATCCATCAAACAATTTGTTGTGGATTCTCACTAGTATTATCCCAAAGAGACGATTAAGATCAGGGGCGTAGCTAATGATACGCACGTGCGTAATATCAATCTGAAAGGTGAACATATTATAATGGCCAATACGGAAAAATCGCAGGCAAAGTGTGGTAGACTTTGATAAACATTCTGTCTTGTTATGTAAGCTTCAACCTATTCCCTCATATTGACTCATTTTAACGCCTTTGCAAAAGTCAACTTCTGAAACCATTGTGATAATTAGGGTGTTTGCTCCTATAAGAGCAATTGCTCTATTTATCACAATGGTTTCACACTTTCACAATCATAATGTTCCCCGGGGAACAAGCCCCGGGCATTTACGAGTATGACCACGGTGCGTACAGTACTTTCGGATTTAGCTACGCTCCTGAAGATGAATAATTACAACTCTATAGTTTTGTTGAACAAATAGGGATTGTTGCAATGGCAATACTCCAGATGACTTGTTATCTACAGTTCGCAATGGTGTACATAACAACCAACTGTGCAAAGTCGTCAAATACAGAGTATTCGGGACTTCCATAACAATGTGAACAACAATAATCCGCAATGTTGAAATTAGAGCAAATATTCACTGTCGATACTGTCGGACACTCTTCTGCAAGTTGTATGGTAGACTCTGATTTGTATGGTAGACTCTAACTTTCATAACAGTTACTAAACGGCCAACTTCAATTGCAGTATCACAATTATATCTAGTTACACAATGGCATATTGGGTGACAAAACATTTAGATACTGATAAGAACAGGAGTCATCTGGCGTCTACCTGAATGCATGTGGTTTGGAATTAAGAAATTCGAATTTGTCATTGCAAATTTGTAGTATTTTCCAATCTTCACTAAGTGAAAAAACGACCACTCCTCTGTAAACCATGCACACATATACAGAGCGAAACATCAAAGTACTAACATCAGCATTTCTTCAACACAAAACCCTATGTTGCGACAACTCTTCAGAATCGTCTCTTTGATAGGCGATTCTAAAGAGTGGTCACAACATAATTAGGTAAAGAAATAGGGGAAATTTTCTTGAAAATGTTTTAATTTACGCGTCACATATGGGCATCTGCAGATACAGTCCGCGACAATGGCATACGTCTGTACATTGGCTTCCCGTATCGTCCGTTAGCGTGCTACTGTTCACTGTGAAACATATTCTAGGCATAGCTCCGACACTGTTGTTGTATCAATGTTTGGTTTTAACGGCAGCGAAGAATGCCTGTGTGATGGTCTCTGTTTATATCTCAAGTTACGTGCGCTAAACAAATCCACTTCAGTCAGAAGCATTGAAAATGAAATGGCAACATCGCCGTAACAAAAGCATGCGAGCAGATTTACTGTACACATTTTGTACTTAAATCACTGCTGCCTGTGAGTTAAACTCTGTGTCATAGTACATTATGAAATAGTCGATCATATTTAAAAGTCTTGTTATATCACAACTAACGTAATTTGATTTAAAGACGTAATGACTATTCCTTTCCGGTTATATCATTAAAGGGTCATTTGCAAATGACGTATGCTTCCTTGGTGTCATCGCATGATTTGATGGACTGGAGTATTTATCACCCGATTACAACATAGTAAAGTCATCTGATAAACCTTATTTCATATATGTGTCCACTGTGCAGCTTATATGAACTGTGTGGCTGGAAAAGGCGCCTATTGACATTCCTATTCAAGCCATCATGACACGAGATTTCTGATCAACGCATGCAATGCCGTTTAAGTTAGATGATAAAGCATGACAACCACTGGATCGTGTAAAAGTGTAAACGCTACGCTGTGGTATGCAGCTTATCCATGTATGTACTGTCTACAGATCTCTAACGGCGCCTTTTCCATTGGGTCGGCTCAATTATGTATAGATCATTCCTTAAATCTGACAAACAAGTATGTCAAAACTTTACATCTTGGTGCATATTGGTATGTTGCTCGGGTTTAATTAATTAGTTTAACTTGTCCAACATTTGCAACGTCTGTTTGTGTCCACTGATTTCACCCTCAGTACCATTTTGCAAAACAAAGGCATGGACCTTATATCTTTAACACAGTCCTTGGTTTGTATATATCCTATCTAATATTTGAACCACGGCTTAAGTTTGCAAGGAATGATTCTAATCGAACGAGTTCATGGATGAAAATGAGTATGCACAAATAGTGGAGCACAAAGGAAAGTGTTGTGTGGGATGCGCCAGATGATGAATTGCCCATCTGCATATTCCTCTTCATATTCCCCTTATCCGCAATATTCTCATTACCTGAAAAAAAGATTGGCGTTTTTGGTAGTGTTGTAGATACAAAAGGATGGTCACGGTGGTCCTAAGTCGCTCACCTAGATAGACCCCCTGGGTAGAAAAGTTTTATTAGAAAGATATACGTCAAGTATTGTAAACAAAACATACTTTCACAAGTTTTCATTATTAGTTACGGAGAAAGAATGGCTATAGATATGCAGAGTGACAGTTATTGTTAATTCGAAAGCAAAAGTCGCAATGTGAAAAGGGAAAATTGCATACTCGGTTTTGTTGTCTGTTCATGAGCGGTTATTAAATGTGCAACATTACTCACGCCCTCTAGCATCGACTTAAGCGGTATTTAAGTTTGAAAAAGAATTGAAACTGATGATCCCGATGGCCCAGAAAATATGACAATACTAAATATGAAGTAACGCATTTGATGCTGAATTTTCAAAGTGACAAATCCCAGTACTAAAGACTTAAACTTGATAGATGATTTTGAATGACCAACAGTGCAAATCAGGATCAAGAGGGTCCTCTCTGATCTGGGTCTACACTGATTGAAAATGTCAGTGCATGCGTTTCTCGAATTCAAAGGGTGGCCACTTATAATGCAAACTTACGACTGTGAAATCGGACCAGCAAGTTTTGTTTTAGAAACATTTCACTATAATAACAATATAATATTATGGAAAACTAGCATCACTCATGATGGATATATGTTCAAACGAAAGAAACTAATTTATAACAATTTGGTACATGGGCAGACAAGACTAAGTATTTAATATGTTTGCAAATTCATTTTTAATTCAAACTTTCTTAGAAGTTGTATAAAGTTTCGCTACCTATATGGAAAGCAGGTCTCGCCCGTGGCGGCAATGGTTGTAACGATTTGACAATTGCATTTGGGAAATAAGTCATAGCAAATGGCAATGGTTGTAACCGTTGGATTTGCATTTGGAAGACAACTAGTCATAGCAAATGCTTTTAAACATTCGAATACTTTGAAATAGGGAAAGTACTTTCTAAGGACAGATGGATATACCGGTATAACACGGGGTTAACGGTGCAGCGACACTAATTATGTGATATATATCCAATGAAATACAATGGTGAAGATAAATACTTACATGAAATAAGAATCTGATCAATGACAGGTAAGAATAAGATCAATAAAGATTATTTTGGCTAGCGTTGCATGACACATGCGACAGTACCTACCGACCATGTTCTATTTAGATGTTGTTAGAGAAGATCCCATTCAACAAGGGCAAATGGTGTACAGTAATATAATATCTTACAAGTACTTCTTTCTAAGAAACTCATTTAAAAGGATGTCGTTGATTATTAAGATTATGGAACATTTTGAAATCAGTTCAGTAGAAGAAAATAATACATGCTGGTTAGTTGTGTTAACGTTCCTTTTTGCAAACTATGTAGACTCAAAATAGTTTAACCAGGGTGCATTGGCAATCAATATTTTACATGGATGATGGATCTATATTTGAATAAAGCTGGTACATTGTCTTGATCTAGTAGTTTAGGAAACGTTATTTGAACTTTTGCCAGTGACGGACACAGTACTATCACAATATATTTCCGTACCTCCTTTTGTCAGATCAACTATTCATCGACGAAAGATCCTCAAGGAACAAATAAAACTAAACTATATGTAGCTACGACTTAAACATCATAATAAAGTATGTTCTATATGTAAAATCTATTTTGATAATAAATTATTGAGTTGCAAGCGATGTTATGTCTGCGTTTCGTACCCCATTGATGTGGTAAGTTGTTTGCCACTTAAACAATAGCTCTCAAAATGTATTGCGATAGTTTTACCGTTGACTACGTAGATACACACGTTAACGCCTTCGTGCACAGATCAGAGATCCCTATAGCAACTTCCCTATAGCAACTTCTTGGAAGGGTATACAGTATTTGCCGTGACCAACTATGCATGCACATATGCCACTACAAAAACGCATCTAATTGATAATCATGATGTCATAAATATTTGCTTTGGTATTTATTGAGACATAAGTTAAGTACAGTAAGACTTCTCTATAACGGCAACTGGATTTTGTTAATTAGTTGGTATTTAGGGCAGATGACTGCTTAAAGCAAGGTGAAAGTAAAACTTTACTTTCATCTTGCTTTAAGCAGCCATCTACATTTAACACAAAATACTTGATGTAATCTAGTGGCCGTTATAGAGAGATTTTACTGTATATCGCATTTCAAAACAGGGGAAGCAGCTATAAAACACTGTCTGAATTGATATATATGTTCATATAAGTGTTCGTAAAACCAGCATACATACCGCGTCTCTTTGGATTCTTCTCAGCTGAAAAAGAGAGAAATCAACGTAAAAATGATGTATACTTACACAGTTATAGATAAAGGACGCGGTTTACTAAAAATCGTACAACGAAAATTTATATTAACCCTTCACCCAATGGATATTCATGTCAGAGTACAGTAAAACCCATCTAACCCGGACGTTCAATTTAGTATCAATATCGGTCTTATATTGCCATACAGCATGATATTAACCCTACATTAAGCAGACACCTGCCTTAAAGTATCTAAATTCTTCGCTTCTAGAATGCCGATTAAAAGAGGGTTTACTGTAATGGTATCATGAATATCAGTTAGAATATTGTTATAATAGCACATGGACACATTTGGGCATGGCAAAAACTGTAGAATAATGCCGTTATTATACCTTAAGAAATATAACAGATTCTGGTCACGATCCTACAGGAGTCGTCTGATCTGAGTCTACCCTGCTTGCAAAGGAGTAATTGATTAAGTACTAATTTCCGATATTCGCAAGAACTCGGACAAGCAAAATTATCGCCTATTCTAGCGTGCAGCAATATAGAAGTAACTCCGTAAGACAGAAATGATCGTTAGTTATTTCATACTATTGCAACCTCCAGTTGTTACGATAATTGCAATCATACGATCTTTAGTAAAACGGGCCCAGTCACTTAGAGTTGATATTTAGTAAAACGCGCCCAGTCACTTAGCCTTGATATTTAATAAAACGGGCCCAGTCACTTAGCCTTGATCTTTAGTAAAACGGACCCAGTCACTTAGCGTTGATCTTAAGTAAAACGGACCCAGTCACTTAGCGTTGCTCTTTAGTAAAACGGGCCCAGTCACTTAGCGTTGATCTTTAGTAAAACGGGCACAGTCAACGCTAACAGTCACTTAGCGTTGATCTTTAGTATAACGGGCCCAGTCACTTAGCGTCGATATTTCTCCACCAAACCCTATTATGCTGCTAGTCAAAATAAACAATGAAACTAATTCATTCAAATGACTGTTGCGCAGTCTAAGTCTTTAGTTCGTTGTTTAGTAATATTTGAAAACGTTTTATTATCTTGAAATAATCAATTTTCATAACAACAACCATTAATGTAACTAGCTAAGTAGGTCACTGGCGGCTGCTACGAATGTTTACATAATGGCAGATGATTCGCGCGAACTAATTAGTCAGTATAGAAATAGTTTGTCCGGGTAAAAATATCAAGTTGTGGGATTTTTGCAGGACTAACGTCGGCAATACAAAATACATAATACTGATTGATTTTAAATAAATGGTATTCTCAGTTACTATGGATTCGCAAACGAAGAAAGATCGGTACACATTGTAGATGTAGAGGTAATGTCTTATTTAAAATGGTGTGCACAGCACCCATTTTAATACTTTAACGGATGGACCCAAACATGTTTCTTCATATAAACGCCTGTTCATGCATTTTTAAAACAGCAGACCCAGATTAGGCGGCTCCTATAAGAGTCGTCTGATCCGGGTCTGCTATGTTTGCTTGTGTTATAATTACTCGGCTTCTCATTATCATCCAGGCTGCTTTGCACTTGATTAAATTTGCGGTTAGCTTACTTGATTAGACTATTTACTTTTCCTTTCTAGAATGCCTCGAACCCGTATTCAGAAAACAATGTTTATAACTGTGTCAGTTGTCAGTGCAGAAGTATGTTGGTACATTGTTTTCACTAATGTGCCATCTAAATCTGTAACATAGGCAAGCATCATTTCGAATTCTGAATCATTTATACTTGATGATATACAGATGAACTTCAATATCTTGAACTTCAAGGGGCCATATTACTTCGAGATATCGAGTTATCCGATTTCTAATCTGGGCAATTCTCCAGTTCACAGCTGAATGCAAGTGTAGGAGCTTTCATCATTACTTTCGACCTGCATTAACCCATTTGCTCCCACGATCCCATATATGGGACGTAGGCAAACAGTGTAGACTATGATCAGACGTCCCATAATGCGGCATCTGATCAGAGACTACACTGTTTGCTGATAGGAATTTCAATATTAAAACAAAACGAAATTGAAAATGTAGGCCAGGCACCCCTTAGATAATAAAGACTAACCCAATATATTAACATGGAAGAATCCACTTGGAGCAAATTGGTGAATATGTCGCATGCGTTTCTATATATTCGTGGTGATATACTCAAGAACAACTCTATAATGTTAATATGAAAAGGGTTAAACTTTTACTTCAAGTTATCTCGAAGTTCGAGTTAACCGTGTTCAAGATATTGAAGTTCAACTGTACTTAAAAGTGGTAATCGGCGACAAATGTCAAACTACATGTCGACATTTGCGTTCAAATCATCAATAGCATTTGAAATAATTCTTAGAATGAACATTCGGGTTCGAATCGGACGGGTTTGTGGAAGGTCTGAGGTGCTACACGAATGTTCGACTGTGCATGAAAGAATGCTTTAACCGTTTGAAAGCGGTACACATGTACACTGGAATTTGCAAACAGGAGCCATCAGATCAGGGTCTGCACTGTCGGCCACTCAAACTCGTCTAGCAAGTTTAAATATTTCATACTGAGCAGGCTCAGACGTCAAACACTAACGGGCAATTTAACTCTTTCGGCACCAATGTCGCCTGTTGGCACCATTGAAAACAGTGTAGTCCCAGGTCAGATGACGCCTTTTCAAGGCGGCATCTGACCTGGGACTTCACTGTTTTCTGTATTATTTTAGTCCAAGCATACAGGTTTTACTAATATATCTTTATTATTTATTTTAGAATTATATTTAATATGAAATTGTTATTACAGACGACACTTTTGAATCTGACGCCAAAAGGGTTAACTACGAACACTCAGTGTCGAATGGTTATTTGTTTCATATGTAGACGAACAACTGGGAACCTTCTCCACATGCAACGTGCTGGAAGTTGCGATAAAAACTCAGAACAAATCAACTAACCAACCACCCAACCAACATAATTTGAAGAGATCATATTCAAATGCTGCTTTCATACGCGACCTCTGTTCTAGGTTTACACAGTTTGTAACTGTACAGGTGTTTCTTCTTCCCGTGACAAAATACAGTGTGAAACCCCGCTAATGCGACCACTTAATAAACAGTCACTGGGGTCGTTTAAAGCAGGTGGTTGCTTAATGCAGGACGAAAGTTATGCAGAAAGCTCCTATAGGAGCTTTCTGCATAACTTTCGTCCTGCATTAAGCTACCACCTGCCTCTGCCACCCAGAATTATGCTCCCTTTTTGGTGTACTTACTATTTAACACTACCACTTTCACGCTCGTAACTTGTAAATCTGACGTCCGACACGTGTATGTCCCTTTGTCAGACATTTCTGTGTTCATCTTTGTTAAAGTACTTGAAATTGTCCGTGAGTGTATTGACAACTTTTTCCGCACTTCAATAAAACCATTTTCGCCATTTATTTTCTTGCCGTCCTTGAACCAGTCTATGCTGTCCGGAGGAGTAATGGCTCCGGTCGCATTGCACACTAACTTCAGCTTATTTCCACGATCAACATGCATGGCTCCCGTCACAGAAATACCTTTCAAAAATGGAAGACAATATATTGCTTAAACCTGTACTCGATAAATACGCCTAAGCCTTTGCAAACAGAGTATAATCAAATCAGACGGCCCCTATTGAAGCCGTCTGATTACAGTGATCAGGGTATGCACTGTTTGCTTATGATATAATATTGATACGATTCTACAGTTTCTGCCATGGCAAAACCTTCCTGTGTCCGTGTGCTATAGTAACAGATAATCTAATTAATATTCATGTTTTCAATATTTCTTCTATCAATATTCATGCATTAAAGGGTTAACTCTGAATTTTCATGTAAGATACATGTATATAATAAAATAATGAACAATAATTAGCGAAACGTTAAAATGGCATTTCCACCGCTATAACAGAAGCTGTAGAATTCGAATAGATACTGATCAGGGGGTTATTTCAGGAGTCATCTGATCTGGATACACTGTTTGCAAAGGCGTGGAAACTTCATTATTTGTCTTAGTATTGGATACAATGTCATGCTCAAACACTTATACATGTATATCGATGTTAGAGATAGGATACAAATACGTCTACATCTGAACAGGTCTTTGAAAAAAGGATGGAATGGATAAACAATTTTACTTTGATATAAATGCAATGCATTATATTATTATTGCAAACAATAGTTTGATATTTCTGTTAATTTCGATTATTTTAACCTTTAGTCTGCTATGGTGGATAAGCGAATACCTAAGCAAACCGTGTGGGTCCAGATGAGACGCCGAGTAACTCGCCGTCTCATCAGGATCCAAACGGTTTGACACCTTGATTATAGTTTGGTAGACACATTAATTATAGCTTGAACTTTGAAAATGTAGTAGGTGAAAATGTCTGTAAAACTAATTTGCTCAGCAGGCTAACAGTTAACCTGTATCCCGCTACAGCATTTGTAAACATATGGGGTCTAGATGAGACGCCGGGTTTCTCTATGCTGTTTGATACCCGGTCAACAATCTCTCAACGATTTTATCTATGCTGTTTGATACCCGGTCAACAACCTCTCAACGATTTTATCTATGCTGTTTGATACCCGGTCAACAACCTCTCAAAGGTTGTATCTATGTTGTTTGATACCCGGCCAACAACCTCTCAAAGGATTTATCTGTGCTATTTGATACCCGGTCAACAACCTCTCAAAGGTTGTATCTATGTTGTTTGATACCCGGCCAACAACCTCTCAAAGGATTTATCTGTGCTATTTGATACCCGGTCAACAACCTCTCAACGGTTTTATCTATGTTGTTTGATACCCGGCCAACAACCTCTCAAAGGATTTATCTGTGCTATTTGATACCCGGTCAACAACCTCTCAAAGGTTGTATCTATGTTGTTTGATACCCAGTCAACAACCTCTCAACGGTTTTATCGATGCTGTTTGATACCCGGTCAACAACCTCTCAACGGTTTTATCGATGCTGTTTGATACCCAGTCAACAACCTCTCAACGGTTTTATCTATGCTATAAACAATATCAGCACAACATAAAAGAAATAAATGCAGGCGAACGACCAGGCACCTCTTGAGGACATAAACAAATCAATGTAGGCGAACGCCCAGGCGCGTCTTGGAGACACATTTATCATTGTAAAATGTTTTGTACAAAAACATGTCACACAAAAAATGAACATTTGTCTGCGTTTATATATAATTCACCGACAAAACATTACATCTTATTCACGTACAGGTAGTGTGGGCTCTAAACTACATCACAGAATGCATGGTAACAGTTTTAGTTTACTAAAATATATCAGATACTTGTACTATGACCAACAGATGTCTAGCGAAGTGGGCAATAGACGGTCAATGCTTTATAGCAGCATATTATCAGTGTCACGTGTTCCAGGGA
The DNA here is from genome assembly GCA_963576725.1 of Azorinus chamasolen. Taxonomy (NCBI): domain Eukaryota; kingdom Metazoa; phylum Mollusca; class Bivalvia; order Cardiida; family Solecurtidae; genus Azorinus; species Azorinus chamasolen. The sequence continues at coordinate 15,499,428 of OY755239.1, forward strand.
CTCGTTTTATGAAAGATCGTACGATTGAATTTGTCGTAAGTTCAAAGATACTATGGTCACAGCTGGATGTTACGATTGTCTTACGTTAGGACGAAGTTAACCTAAAGTGTCGTATGTTAGAATGTATGATAACTGCAGCTATGTGGATAGTTCTGACTGGCGTAAATAAGGACTTACGACTACATTTGTAGTGTCATATAAGGGGGGCCAGATCATATTTTGAAAACCGGAAGACCACAGAGCTCCAAATAAGATGTGTAAATTAAAACAATTTTAAAAAAAACTTCTTTATTTATCCACCAAACCCTATGTTGTGATCACTCTTTAGAATCGTCTCGAAGAGACTGGTCACACCATAGGGTTTGGTGGAGAAATGACGATTTAAGTATTTGAGTACGAATATTTATCTGTAGCGCTGGACCATAATCAAACAACGCGTTACGCGTCTGATCATAGTCTACACTGTACGTTACCCGTCTAAATGACAAGGCGTCGTCAAAATGTGTTGTATATGATCAGTCAGATTTTGAGTTCAACTCAAATTGTGACAATTCAAATTCTTGAGCATGAACTATTTTATAAGACTATGCAGAAAGCTCCTATATGAGCTTTCTATATAACATGCGTCCTGCGTTAAACCAACACCTGCCTTTAGACTCGTCGATGTTTATTCATCAAGTTTTCGCATCATGAGAGATGTTCTACTGTGTGTGTGTACTGTCTGCGAGATTCTATAATATTCATATTACCCGCTAACATTTTATACACCGATTTTGCATATGTATAGCTTATAGCTCAAAGAAGAGTCCTCTGATCAGGGTCTGCACAGTTTGCCATTCAAATCCTCCCGTAAAGCATACCATTTAATAACGAATAAACTATATAATTATACCATAATGGACCATTCCACTTTAAAAATTTAGACATCAGAGGGAAAATATAATTATATTACATTCTACTGAGTCATACTCACGTGGTATTGCATATGACCGCTCGTCTGAAATGCCAAATGAAGGATGGAATTAGACATCTACATATACAGGAAGAATTCATAAATAGTTTTAACCATTTACTCCCATATAACCCGTTCAACTGGAATTTCGAAACCCGTCCACGTTGAGGGAAATATCGGGAGCAAATAAATATATAACTCTATACACAATTAACATCGTTTGGTTCAGCAAACAATAGAGAAGATTCTTACGCAATCTTCTAATGTTGGACCTACACGGTTTGCTAACGTCCCAATATAGGTTAGTGGGAGTAATTGGGTTACAACAAGAAATAGGAATCACGCATAACTGTATTAAAGACAGTGATTTAAAGAAAATAATTCGAGGAATACATGTATATATTTTTTCTTCTTCATATAAACGCTTTTCACGTCTTTGCAAACAGAGTAGACCTAGATCAGATTCTGCTGTGTTTGCTAATGTGACTATATAGATGTGATGCTACAGTTTTGTCAAGCTGAGATGCCCTTAATTTTGTTTTCATTATAATTATTACATTAATATATACAGTAAAACCTGTCTTAAGCGGGCATTAATTTATTGAACATAGGAGTCTTAGAAATCAGGTGGCTCCTATACGAGCTTGTTGCATTACTTTTAGCCTGCATTCGGCAACCACCTGCTTTATAGACCCATAATTAGGCCTCTCTTTCATGGCATCTTAGGACAGGTTCTACTGTATTCGTGACGTTACAAATGTCCTTAGTTTTGTTTTTATTGACATTTCGTTAACCCATTCCCTGATATTGACGGCTTTTGACGACTCTGTAGAGGTCACTTTGTGAAACCATTGTGATAAATAGAGCATTTGCTCCTATAGGAGCAAATGCCCTATTTATCAAAATGGTTTCAAACTACAAAATTCTAAAATTTTCCTTTTCTCTAGTTAATGCTCCTTTTCGGTAGATTTATTCAAAGAGGTTGTATCTAAAATTAACCTTTGAGGTAATGGGTTAAGGAACAACACTTATGAAGTGATCAATTCAACCTTAATTTGCAAGAAAACCATCTAAAGCGGCCACCAACAGAATATATAATTGTTGGTCTTAGCACTATGTGGGAGTTTTTATTGTACAAACGCTTTACTCCATGAATATTCATGTAAGAAATAATGACATTATGAATATTGATTAGATTATAGTTTATAATGACATATGAATTCAGGAAATTTTGGCAATAATAGAAACTGTAGAATCATATGTACATTATGTCATAAGCAAACAGAGCAGACCCTGATCAGACGGTCTCTATAGGAGTCATCTGAGCTGGGTCGATTATTCTGAAACATCAGAACTAATGATCCTGAAGGACCAGAAAATATAACAACACTGAGAATGAAGTACGGGACGACTTTTTGCCGCCACACAAGCACTTAACACCTGCTACCTATGTTTGCAAAGACGTAGAATGACGTATTTATGGAGTAAAAGATCAACGCTTTCGAGCTCTATTCCACATGATATATTTCATGAAAAAACCCGAATGAAAAGCCTTACATGAGGTATGTATTAATTTACTTGAATGTGTTAAACGAATTAACAGAAATAGAGGCATGCGTTTTTGTCAGTTTCAATAAGAATTCAAGTAAAACGTAAAAACAAATGCGAGACTCTATTCATAAAATTAATTGTTTACAACTTGTACTTTTTTGGTGTTTACGTGTACGCTCGGTATTTACATTCATTGCAAAGACACCCACAAACCAAATATGTTATGCGGCTGTACAAATGCACAGGGAAAACAGTTCCAAGCAGTTAAAGATAGGGCGAAGTACAGGGTGTCCCAAACAAAACCGAACCGGGATTAAGATATGCAAGTTATCCCATTTCTGTCAATATTGCTACCTTAATTTAAATGTATATACATGTAGATTAGTAGAGACAACATTTTGCCATATATTGTCTAAATTCTGTCTAAACATATTCATTGGGTTTTCATATATCAGCAATTAAACGAAAGCATCCGAAACCCCGTTTTTAACTTGATATAGGCATGGACTATGCAATGTACGCATATCATGTTAAAACAGGGTTTAGGTGCATTCATTAAAATACTCATATCTTTAAAATCAATGCATAATTTTAAGAGAAAATGCGCAGAAATATGCACAAATAACATATCTACAAAAGTAAATATTTACATTTTAAAGTATCCAATTATATTGGTTAAAATACACATTTGATCCAGGGTTCCATTCTTTTGGGGCACCCTGTAGTTCCAAACATCTCACCGTGATACTCGAATTAATGCATGTTCTTATATTAATTTCTTACGCAGTAAATTTACTCTAATACGACCACCAAAATAGAGATATTGTTGAACTTCGACCAAGGGACAATACAAATTAGTTCGAGATAACAAAGGTTCGATGTCTCACAGTTCGAGAAAACAAAGGTTCGATATCTCATGTTCTAAGCTTAATACAGGTCTTATGTAATGCTGAAAGCTCCTGTAGGAGCTTTCAGCATTACTTTCGATCGGCATTAAGCTGTCACATGAATAATTCGGTTTGTTTTCATGAAGAATAAATACGGGGCCGTTTAGCTAAAGATCGAACTACTACGATCAGAGTACCTAGTCCTACAATACGACTGTCGCTACTAGATACGTGTAGTGATACATTTTAGAACAATTCTGTATTGTAAATATTGGAAGGACAGAACTTTTAGTTCGAGTTATCCTGAAGTTCTAGTTATCCGAGCTCGTGATATCGAGGTTCAACTGTATAAGTATAATTCTGGTAGCTTAATGCGAGATGATAGTTACGCAAAAAGCTCCCATATGAGCAGACTGGTATATTTATCACAATGCTTTCAAACGTGACTTTTACATAGGCGTTAAAAGGCGCCAATGTGAGGGAATGGGTTAAAGGGATTCTACTGTATATACACAATATCACTATACACAATATCAAAAATTATTTGGAGATAGTATGAAACAATGTACAAGTATTCTTGTATGGATTGATATGTGTGTATTTCTATTTAGGGCTTTAGCCTGAAGAATGAATACGGGCCCGTTTAACTTAAATTCGTACGACCACGATCAGAGTACTAAGTCGTACATTACGACTAGCGCTATTACTCGGATAGCCAAAATTATCAAACAGTCCCTATAGCAATCGTCTGATCAGGGTCTGATCTGTTTGTTTATGGCACTATATACATAAGTGATGATGCAGTGTCTGGCAAAGTCTAAGCATCGTGTGTTCATATACCTTTATAATAATGCAGCTAATAAATATTCATGAGGTCAATATTTCTAAAATGAATATTTATCAAGTAAAGGGTTAAGTAGAGTCAGAACTGTGGTAAAACGGAGTGATCGTAACAGGTAAATGTGACACTGAACGGAGTGATCGTAACAGGTAAATGTGATACTGAACGGAGTGGTCGTAACAGGTAAATGTGATACTGAACGGAGTGATCGTAACAGGTAAATGTGATACTGAACGGAGTGATCGTAACAGGTAAATGTGATAATGAACGGAGTGATCGTAACAGGTAAATGTGACACTGAACGGAGTGATCGTAACAGGTAAATGTGATACTGAACGGAGTGATCGTAACAGGTAAATGTGACACTGAACGGAGTGATCTTAAACAGGTAAATGTGACACTGAACAGAGTGATCGTAACAGGTAAATGTGACACTGAACAGAGTGATCGTAACAGGTAAATGTGACACTGAACGGAGTGATCGTAACAGGTAAATGTGATATTGAACGGAGTGATCGTAAACAGGTAAATGTGACACTGAACGGAGTGGTCGTAAACAGGTAAATGTGATATTGAACAGTGAGTCGCGGAAATAAATGCGTTGTAAGTCGTGACTTCCGCTCTCACAGAGTAGAAACAGGAAAACTGTTCAAGAGTATGTGTAAATAGTTCTAATCAAATGATTTGCCATTGAAACTGATCATGAAGAGTCGAAATATCATAATTTTGACAATACAGTTCCAAAATTGTTTGTAACATTTATTCCCAGTTCAGACATTTATAACGTTACAGTTATAAGTTTCTTACCTTACCTTTTACATGCAAGTATATTTCCTTCCGTAAATCCCTGTCAATGGCGCTGATTTGACACTCATACGGCCCTGAATCCACTGAGCTGACATTCCATATCATGAGGTTCCAGTCTGGGGACTCGTCAATGTGTGCCACCTCGAAACGCTTGTCGTCCGTATACGTTATCTTGCCCACAGTAAGTGGATAGGATTCATTCACACGACGCCAAACAAGCTGATAAAATACACATCATCAATTCAGTAAGATCCTTCTAAACCGGACGTTCAATTTAGTATAAATATCGGTCTTGAAGACATGTGGTAGCTTAATGCAGAGTGAAAGTCGCACAGAAAGCTCCACTAGGAGCTTTCTGCATGACCTTCACTCTGCATTATGCTGTCAACTGTCCGAAAGTATCTAAATTCTTCTCAACTATTTAGAGGGGTTTACTATAAGAAGTAGCATTATTCAATAGTTTCACCCGCATACTCCCTATATAGGCATTGGTCCTACTAATTGGTTTCCCCTGCACATCTTTTATTGCCGATCTCTTTGCACTGAATCAAAAGATGGTGTAAGAAGAACTCAATTATTATGATAAAATTATTTATCAAATATATAAGTTGACTACAAATCTATTGAACTATTTCATGCTGAGATGTTGGGATAATTTACTAAATATTAAATCAATTAACCACATCATGACTATGAGACACAGGGAAAATAACCAAGTAGGCCAAATCGAACTGAAAGGATCAACGTTTCATTTGGTAAACCTTTGTATTTATCGGACAAGGGTGATAATAAAAAGCTTACCAATTTATCGCAGTAACCGGTCTCATATGAGAAATAGGTTTGCATCATTACTAAATACCGTTAGATTATTGTTTTTTAACTTATGTTCCAATTTTGATAATTTCGTTCTCCCCGGGAATTCATTGAAAACTAAGATGTTATGCTGCCAAATAATTTCCGTTTGCAAACACTGTCGTCTGTTTTAACCCATTACATAGGCTATTTTTAGATTAAATATACCGAAAAGGAGCATTAGCTAGAGAAAAGGAAACTTTTAGAATGTTGTAGTTTGAAACCATTGTGATAAATAGAGCATTTGCTCCTGTAGGAGCAAATGCTCTATTTATCACAATGGTTTCACAAAGTGACTTTTACAGAGTCGTCAAAAGTCGTCAATATGAGGGAATGTCTCCATTTCGTTTTCAAAAGCGTAAGTATAGTGTCAACGGTTGAAATACCGAATTATTCGGCGTCTTATGTTTGCAAAGGTAATCACAGATTCGTAAATGCAAAATAGACAGACTACATTCAATATAAAAGGATATGATTTGACAGAAGACTGGATAATAAACAGTGCAGACACTGGTCAGAGGGATCCACTAGGTACGCTCTGATCTGGGTCTACAATGTTTGCAAATACCATAACACTGGTATTCCACATGAAGAGGGATAAGAAACGTGCTAGACAAACTTCAGAGCAAACTACAGTAAACCCCCTCTAAACCGTAATTCTAGTAGAGAAGAATTTAGACATTTAAGGCGTGTGGCAGCTTAATACAGGGTGACGGTCATGCAGAAAACTCCAGGAGGATATTTCTACATGACTTTCACCCTGCATTAAGCTGTCACCAGTCTCAAAGACCGATAATTATACTCAGTTTAATGTCCGGTTTAGAGGGATTTACTGCATCTGCAATAAAACAAATGTGTCTGTAGAGGAACAAAAACATCACAAAAACTGTGGCGTGTAAAACACATTACGATTCGGAAGGCAAAGTGAAATATATGCAAGCAAAATTCGGTCAATAATGCCATTTTTATCTTTCATTCTATGGGTACACGTGCATTACAGAAATACCAGACAGCTGACAAATGCTTTTAGACATAATTCACGCCCTCTTGTACCTGAGATTTATTCGTATTGTGCTATAATCAGATGATCCAGTCGCATACTCGGCGAAAATTTACTTGTGAAGGTTTATAATGTTTTACTCTTGGAATATATCAACAGAACATACAGATGTGTTAACCCTTTTCTCCATAAATATGCCTTTAACACATTTTCAAACATAGTAGACTCAGATCAGAGGCTCCTGTACGAATCTCAGGGTCCATGCTTATAAAACGTTTAGTTGAGTCTGAGTTCGTTCTCAAGTTTTTGATTGGTCAGATTTGAGCCTTTGGCTTAAATCTGACCAATCAAAAGCTTGAGAACTCAAATCTGACAAATCAAAAGACCCTGATTGCAAAGGCGTGAAAATGCGTATATATGAGGGAAAGGGTTAAAATGTAAAACATAGACGTGTATTGCTATGTGGAAAACTACATACTGAGGCATAGTAAACAAAGTAGGTCCTTGTCTAGGTCTACTCATTGTGCATTGGTTTGAAAGGGTGGGTCTATCAATTAAACGGAAAGATGAAAAACGTACTAACAATAATATATATATTACGAACTTAGCAAATATGGTTGCCCCTAACTAACAGTAAATTGTTGACATTCGGTTTCTGATCTGCATTTTGTAACGTTTGACATAAACAAAAGTATTCAAAGGGTTTTACCATCGAAGCAATATACAGTAACACCCATCTACACCGGGCGTTACACTTATTAGAAATATCGGTCTGGGAGACAGGTGGCAGCTTAATGCAGGGAGAAAGTCCAGTAGAAAGCTCCTGGAATGCTTCTCTAGGACCTTTCTGCATGACTTTCATCCTGCATTAAGCAGCCACCCTGCCTAAACATGTCTAAATTATTTTGTACTAGAATTCCGGGTTCAGAGGGGTTTCACTGTAAATTACAAAGTTGGTCGTAATTCTTTACCCAATAAATATCATGGTAATTAATTAATTAATATTAATTAGATCAAATTTTAAAATGTCACACAAATATGAAATGTTTGCAAAAACAGAAACTGTAGAGTCAGATCTATACAATCCCATTAGTAAACAGAGAAGATCTTGATCTGGCTGGTGCGGGTCTACACATTGTTTATGCATGGTTTGCACTGTATTTGCATGTTATAGCTCATATGCAGATATCATCAGAACGTACCGTTTTTGTTCCTAAGTTTTTCACTGAGCAGTATAAGATGGCTAAGTCCCCTGTGTGATATGTATAGTTGGATTCGGTAGGCAGGAATCGAGGTATTGGTGTGGTGTACTTATGTTCTCTTCTCTTCCTTCCTTCTGCTGAAATAAATAGAAACAAAAACACTTGTGTATTTATAAACATAGCTGCTTTCATAGCATCAGAGGCATCCGGAGTTGCCAGCAGTGTATACCAAGATACATATGGCCAAACAGTGCTGTATTCGGGGATCTGACGAGAGAAACACAGAACATAAAATCACAGATTCAGATTTTACGCTGTATTAACGTTTCGACTAATCAGGATTTCGACATTGTTTGCAAATACCTGATTACTTGAGACACATAATTCATACGTTCTGCAAAACAATACTGCTCATAGCGTGAATTCGTTCTTAAAAAAGTTTCACAATCTGGCTCGCATTTTACAAGCAGCTTGGATCCTGAAGAGAAGCCGAATTACTCGATGCTTCATCAGGTTCTAAGCTGTTTGACATCTGGTCAATAGTTTCCCAGAATCGGAAGTAGTTAAAATTGCACGAGATCACATTTGATCAGACACTATTGTTTCACAACTTTATATGCGTATGTCAATAAATATATATACAGTAAAACCCCGATACAGTAAAACCCCTCTAATGCGACCACCAAAATGAGGTATTATTGGTCTTTTAGGCAGATAGAGTCTTAATGCAGGGCGAAAGTAATGCAGAAAGCTCCTGCTGGAGCTTTCTGTATTACTTTCGTCATGCATTAAGCAACAACCTGTATTTAAAGACACCAATATCTTCTCATTAAGCGGTCGCTTTAGAGGGGTTTGCAGTACTACGAACATTTAGAAATGAATGATTTATGTCTTTGCAGGCAGGTGTCTGCTTAATGCAGGATGAAAGTCATACAGAAAGCTCCCTGCATGACGTTCAGCCTGCTTTAAGCTGTCACCTGCCTCACAGACGGATATCGATACTTGTTTTATTGTTCGATCTATCGAAAGTTCAATGTACTTATACAGTGAACCCCCTTCAAAGCGATCGCGTTATGCACACACACCTGTGGTAGCTCAATACAGGACGGAACTTTATGCATTAATGTCGTCCTGCGGTAGGCCACCACCCTGCCTTAAAGACCCTTATTTAGACCTTTGTTTGGCTGTCGCATTAGAGAGTGTTTAATAAACTTGTATGGACGACTGCATGGCGTGTGCATGTACATGTTAAAGAATGCAAGTATGTTTCGTGATCGTCACGGTTGGTTTATGTATAGTACCACTTTACGTTCGCAACCGTACTCGTTGATACCTGTAAACCCTTTCCCTGTTGAATATTCTTGCAAGAAATAACACTATCATTATTAGTTTTGTCATATATACAGTAAAGCCTCTCTATAACGACCACTAAATTGTGTTAATAAGTTGGTATTTAGGGCAGTTGGCTGCTTAAAGCAAGATGAAAGTAAAACAGAACGCTCCTACATGTATAGGAGCGTTCTGTTTTACTTTCACCTTGCTTTAAGCAGCCACCTGCCTTTTACACAAATACTTGATGTAATGTAGTGGCCGTTATAGAGAGGTTTCATATAGGTTGTATTGTAATGACATAAGCAAACAGAGCAGACCCTGATCAGACGGCTCCTACAGGAACCGTCTGATCTGGGTCTACTGTCTTGAAATGCCGTTTATATGCGGGAAATAGTTAACTGTTGCTGTGAATACCTCTGAATGCTACAATATACATAAGATGGCAACCTATCAGGTTCTCACGATCAGATAAAGTGGCTGATGGAGAGATATACATGTCAGGTCTAACAACGATGTGTTGGATGCGCTGGCAAGCTCACTATTGATATCAAAACCACCTCTCTCGGTTACGTGAGATTATTTTTATATTTATTTTCTTTGAGAAAATTTATCTTTTAGGATAAAGGGATTTTTGCAAATGGGCGGATTTGCTTAACCCTTTTTACCTCATGAGATAAAAAATAACATGAATATTTATAAGCTGAAATGTTTATAATGGTATTCGAACACAGTAATACTTTACCCTGATAGAAACTATAGAATACGATCTATATAACTATAATTCCATACGCAAACAGAAGAGACCATAATCAGTGTCTGTTCTATTTGCTTATGAGACAAAATAGATCTGATTCTACATATAAACGCCTTGACGTGAATTTGCAAACATAGTAGACCAAGATCATGTAGGAGCCGTCTGATCAGGGTCTGCTATGTTGGCTTATGACATTATAATAGATGATAATAGTCATCCATGGCCAGATATTCCCGTATCCATATACAATTATAAAAACGTCATCCAATTTATATTAAGTATGTCATTATTTCTTACGTAAGTTTAATGAGGTAAAGGGATAATTGCAATAGTTAAAAAGTTTAAAAGTTGATTTCATTATGAGCATAAGTCCTGCTCATGCAGGCAACATTAGCAACATGATATAATTTCAAATAAATGTAGTCACGTGATAGCTAGACAATACACAAAGTAGAAGAAAACCGGAATACAACTTTTGCATACACGTAAGTTACTAACAACTATGTGATAGAGTAATTAAATAGACAAAATGTTTTATTAGACGCGGGGTTTAAACAGCAAAAAATAATTTATTAATTTCAATACAAAGTTATAAATATGAAAGATATAATTTAGGCTAAGTCATATAAGTAATAGATACAGTACGAGTCTTACTACCAAAGTGTCTTCTTACAACCGTTATCAGGACAGTTTGTTCGCATGACCGAAGATGTGTCCGAGGCGTAACCACAAGAATCACATGCGTACAAAACCGTTATCAGGACACTTTTTCAATAGTTTTGCTGAGGGTCTGTCGTACAAAACAAGTTCAAATTATGTACGTAAAATATGACCCATTGACTTGATTACTAACATATTTCACAAACCCGCTATTTTCCTTCAAAGAATCGAAATTTGGAGCAGAATGCCAGGTAAGTGTACTGTACTATTCAGTGTACATCTTCCTAACCCTATCTCTCATGCAAACGTCTTTTTCACGTCTTTTCAAACAGAGTAGACCTAGATCAGACGGTCCCTTCTGAAAGAAATCAAGCAGCAGTAGACGGAAGGGTCGGGCATGGGTTACCTGTTATTTTACATGCCTGATACTGAACTAAACAGAGGGTTGTAAATGACATATGTTTGTTTTGCTTTCTTTGTTTTTCACAGGGTGGCATTCTACATTAACACAAACCCTATGTTACTGCTACTCATTAGAATGGTCTGGTAGAGGCGATTCTAATGAGTAGCATCAAGATAGATGTTGGCTGAGGAACAAGTCATTTTGTTAACCCTGATTCTTATCTAAAGCTCTGGTGTCGGATTCCTTTTAACCCTTCGCTTGCTATTCACGTCAATATACCTGCCTGTAAATAGTGAAGACCCAGATGAGACAGCTCCTGCAGGAGCTGTCTCATCAGGGTCTGCACTATTTACAAATTCATTGTGTAACCAGTGCACTCAACAGCAGTGATTGCACAGCGAAATACTTGTACACAGTGAAGATATATGTAATTATACAACAGGGCATGGGTAAAGAAGGAGAAATGTATTTTAAAATTTAGCAAGAGAAGGGTTACACTAGTTTTGGCAAATACTTGAGCTGTGTTCTACTGTGCATTTACCACAACATACGTTAAGGTATTCGTTCCTTGATTAAGAGAGAGTTAGAGATCAACAGAAATGTAATTCAGAATCAAACATATGCTTAATCTAGTCACTTGATCTTTGTGTAACTATTTTGCTGTTTATGGCGAAAGTCTGATCACATGTGAAACTCGGATTCAACTGAGACGCTGCGTGCATCGATGTCTTATAAAGATCAAAAATGCTTTTGACTTTGAAGGTGTTGTTGTTGTTAAATAAAAATGAAGAAAACTCAAAAGTCCAAACTTGAGGATCATAAACTTGGCAGCTAAACGGCCAACAAGAACCACAGCATGAGCCATTATTCTGCTTGCTCTATCTGTCATCAAAATCATTCGTTATTCGGAATTCCAGAGGAAATTAGATACGTTTATAGCCAGGAGGTCGCTTAACCCTTTCTCTGATCTATGTTTATTCTAAATTTCAGTACCTACTGAATATTCATGGAAAAACAGTTAAAACGAAATATGGAAGGTGGAACATTGTAGACATTTTAGAAAGTAAAGAAGCACATCTTTCAAAATCCATTAGCAAACAGACCAAATCAGACCCAGATCAGACGGCTCTTATAGGAGCAGTCTGATCTGGGTCTACTATCTTTGCAAATGCGTGAAAACACGTTTATACGAAGGAAAGGGTTAATGCAGGGTGAACAAATAATCGGCCGGGCCATGATAAGAAGAGTAATTTGATAGCTGACACAGGTTAACCCCCCTTTCCTCCATAAATATGCCTTTCTATGACTTAGCAAACAGAGTAGATCCAGACCAGACGGCTCTTGTAGGAGTCGTCTGATCTGGGTCTGCACTGTTAGCTTACGATGTAATATAGATATGATTCTACAGTTTCTGCCATGGCCAAATTTCTTATGCCCATGTGCTATTATAACAATAATTCTTATTAATAGTATTGCTGTCATTAGTCCTTAAACAAATATTCATAGAGTAAAGGACTAACTCATTATATTCATGGAGTAAAGGGTGAACTCCTTTACAACCACGGCCGCAGGAAAGCTACTCGTCGGGCGTCTTGCATTTTACCATTGCAAAGGAAAGTCCACTCCGAAACTTAACGCAGCGGCCAATATTTGCAGAAAAAATAATTTGCCAAACAATTTAACCCCCATCCTGCTAAATGCAACATGGTCCGCATTTACAAACATCTTGGATCTAGATAAGACGCCAAGTAAATTGACCTCTTACCAAGATCCAAACTCTTTGACACTTGGTCAACAGCTTCTCAAACAAGAGCGTAAATCGAAAAAGACTAATTGCTTTATGTCAGAATTTAGGCACCTGGTTGTTTTTACGGCGCTGTAAGGCTAAGTGCAGCGATGGACCCAATGATCAAATGGGATCGAGAGAACAACGATGCAGTAAACCTGACTGATCTATGTCAATATATATTCCAAATCTTCGATTGACTTTTGTCCCAAAGCACCGACCATTAAATGTTGCCAGCCAAGTTGGTCTGTTTGAAGCATCATCTTTATGTCGATAGGTCTTTGACAAAATGCAGATGCCTTTAATTTAGGTTAACCCTTTCCTTCATATAAACTCTTTTTCACCCATGTGCAGACAGTGTAGATCCAAACCAGACGACTCCCGTCTGATCAGGATATGCTCTGTTTGCTGATGGAAATTGATAGGTATGTGTCTTTTATTTCTTAAATGGTTACAATGGCCCATCTTCCATATTTCATTTTAACTATTTTGTGCATGAATATTCAGTATATATTGAAATGTGGAATAAACATAGAACAGGAAAAGGGTTAGCTCTAAAGAATTATCTAAACCAATAAAGACTCTCAGCACAGAACTGTTTAAAGCTTAATGTTGAAAGCAGGATGACTTTTTGAAGTTTACCATTAGACACTATCAAGCAAAAAGGGACATACATGTACATTGGTTGACAGAACTGCAGTGCCCAACAGTGCAGACCAAGAGCATAGGGCTTCTTCGGTAACTCTCTGAACAGGATATAAACAGTTTGTATGAACTAGATATCCCCCTTCCTAAGTTCAAAGGTTTAGATTTTATATGAACGATCAGCTATGGCCATGCAAGGAGCAATAAAACTCAATACGTATTTCCTATGAGACAGATACATTGGCTGACATTCAAAATATAGTTTAATTTAATTTGGCGTGTAATACAAATCGTGCACGACAACAGTAGCGGAATTGTTTTGAATACGAGCTCACGGCGAGTACGTTCGGTATTTTGGACGGGTTGCAAATAATGAAGACCAATATTAACCTTTGCATAACTGACGATTATTCCAGGGACGCAGCAAGCGACACGAACATACGCACGTACGTACATGTAACACCACACTATACAATAACCATATACGAGTAGCAAAGTATCTTGGAAGAGGTCACCACCGCGCTTTCGTAATATAGGCCCTAATATTCCCGCCCTTGAAATTATGCCGGGACAAATATTTAATTGTAAACTTTTGATATTTTTATGTAGCTAATCATAAAGTCTTACATTTTGTAATCGAATTGAAAGTAATGTTTTTGCATTCGTTTGCGTCTGGTGAGTATTTTTACAACAATCAAGCCCGATGTCTCAACATTTCGGACCGACCGGATACATGAGAAAGAACTTAAAGACTCACAGCCAGAAGTTGTATAACCATGGTTACTATTTCGATGTTATAACACTTCCGAGGCTTAGTCCGAGTTCATTCGGAAGTATGTTACTGGTCAGAGTGTGTCAGTTTTACTCAAAATCCGATCAAGTACAGTAAAACCTATTTTAAGCGTCCATGAAAAAGAGGTATAACTATGTGAACCTATAAGGCAGGCGGTAGTTTATTGCAAATCAAACGTACTTTTGACTTGCTTTAAGCAACCACCTGTTTTTAATACGCATGTGTTCAATGAATTAATGGTCGCTTAATACAGGTTCTACTGTCGGTGATTGGGAATGAACTTAGACTAAAGCCGAAAATGCATACTTCGGGACTATTCCTTACCTGCATTGAGTATACAGTTCATAAGTCATATCTTCTTGTTGCGTGACCAATATATCAGTCCATTTCAGTTAATATGAATGTATAGTCTTCCGCAATGGGAGTTTTAGATTCAGTTTGATTATATATTTAAAAAAACTATTCCAGAAGGAGTTTGGAAACATGTTCCTTATATAGTTGGCGGTTTTATGTTTATCTAGAAACGAAACAATACGTATGAAAGTATAAAATTAGTTTATTTGAAAAACTGTCACTGCTAAACGCTTTAATAATTAACAAAAACTCTTGCATTAAACTCTTTCTTGTGATATACAGTAAAACCTCGATTATTCGAATTTTCGGTATAGAAGAATTTAGACCCTTTTAGGCAGGTGGCTGCTTAATGCATGGTGAAAGTCATGCAGAAAGCTCCTCTAGGAGCTTTCTGCATGACTTTCACCATGCATTGAGCTGCCACCTGTCTTAAAGATCGATAATAATACGTATTTTAGTGTTCGAATAATCGAAGTTTTACTGTAGTTGCTGATAGGAGGGTTTTATAATTACATAAAAGTAAAACAATAACCTGAGTGTACACACGCAGGTTAATCAACATAAGAGACAGTTACAACAGCGGTATTTGTATATCTGTTATCCCTTTACTACACTGATACACCTCTTTTAACGCCTTTACAAACAGAGTAGCCCAGCAGGAGCCGTCTGATCAGGGTCTGCCCGGTTTGATCTGATTCAATACATTTTGCCATCATATCACCATGTGTTCATATATCATTATAGAAATTTATCTTATTCATATTGATCCATTTATTTCTTACATGTAATCATGGAATACAATATATACCAAACACTTATCTTACTATAGTCGAACTTCGATATCTCGAACTCGGACGACTCAAACTTCGGATAACTCGAACTTAAAGTTCGGTCCTTCAAAAATTAACAATCCAGAATTGTTCTAAAATGCATCACTACATATATCTAGAAACACGTGTGATAGCTTAATGCAGGTCTAAAGTAATGCTGGAAGCTCCTGTAGGAGACAGACACATTTGTACGCTTCATTGGCAATACCATAGGTACAAATTAACCCTGTTATTACCAGAGCAACAGATAAATGTGCGTACGCAAATACTAAAATCGTCCTTTCTCCACCAAACCCTATAGTGTGGCCATTCTTTAGAATCGCCTCGAAGACACTATTCTAAAGTGTGGTCACAAAATAGAGTTTGATGGAGAAATAAGCAGTGGTCATCACATAGGGTTTGGTGGAGAAATAAAGTTATTCTTGGAAATGTTTTAAATCACGCATCTTACCTGGACCTCTGTATACTAATGTGTGTCGTCAAGAGAATGCATACATACCTCATGTCTGAACCTTCTCCTTCATATAAACGTGTTTTCGCACATCTGCAAACAGAGTAGACCCAGATCAGACAGCTCATGAAGGAGTCGTCTGATCAGGGTCTGCTCTGTTTGCTAATGGAAATTCAAAGATCTGTTTCTTTTCTTTCTAAAATTGCTACAATCATCCAACTCCATGAATCTTCAGTATGAAATTTGAAATAAAAACATAGAACAGGGAAAGGGTTAACCTATTTACGCTCATGTCGCATGAGGTATACTCGTCCACATTTGAAGGTTGCAACATTTGCTTATTTTCATTGCGAGGGGTTCCTACAAAAGCAATTTATTTGATAGAGCAAACAGCGGAGCCCTTGGAGAGATGGGTATTTTCAGGAGTCCTTTGATGTCGGTCTACACTGTTTGCCTATATGCCGTTTATGGGAACGTTGGAGTAAATGAGTTGATGTACCCCTCATACATATACAAATGAATGTGTGATTATGTGGACCTTTGAAAATACGAAACTATTACAGGCAATGCGTCAAAACACGGAACAAACAACACAGAGCATTGTTTTACAGTAGAAATTATCTTAAATAGCCATTTAATTATGAAGCATAGGAGTCTTAAAAAGAAAGTGGGTGCTTAATGCATGACAAAAGTAATGTAACAAGCTCCTATATGATATTTCTGCATTACATTTGACCTGTATTACGCTACTACCTGCCTTACAGACCCATAGATTGACGCATTTGTGACGGCCGCTTAGGACAGGTTCTACTGTAAACTGCACTCCTAGGTCAAAATATGGCATCTGTCCAGGTCTGTAACAGTCAGTTGATGAGGAAATCATTAATGGACTAATCATACATATGACTTCCTTTTACCCTTATCCTACTGTCCGAGATCTAAATCACATATGCAGACAGTTTGGATCCAGATGAGACATCTACTATGCTGGGACGAATGTGTAAAATCAGGACAAATATAGCAAAGTGGACACATGTGCAATACATCTGGTCCAAATTCAAACTTAATAGGAAAGCGCCTAGGTTGTTCAGAAGCCATACTAAGTATACGATCGCCTCGTAGGCTGCTTCGGCTGATCTAATGAAGATATGTATACAAGACGTTCTCGTATTGATAGAAACTGTCGAGTCAGATATATATAATTTCATGAGCACACAGAGTAGGGAAAATTTGCATCTAAACAACAGTATCATAATGTTTCAATTCGTTCAGGGGTCCTTAACCTTTTCCCTGTCCTATGTTTATTCCAAATTTCAATTTTGGAAACAAAGGGCCGTAATTCTGTTATTCAAAGGACAATGTGAGTGGACTTGCAGGGCAGCATTGCTTTATGGTACTCTAAACATTCACAAAACGTTTCATAAAAAAAATCAAATCGTTTCTGAGATATGACTCCGGACCGACAAAAGGGTTAGGTGTTTCGCAAACAATGGACCATAACTATAGTGCCCCATATTAAATGTGAGTAAAACTTGCAGAACCGCAGTTTATCATTACATTAAACTATGATAAAAAGACCCTAAACTGTTTCTGAGAATAAGAATTTGGAAAACAAAGGACCATAACTCTCATTTTCCTAGCTCAATGTGAGTGATACTTGCAGGACCGCACGGCCTTATAGTACTAAATAGTTACACAGAGTTTCATAGTAATACGCTGAAACATTTCTGATATGAATCCGGGAAACACGGACGGATACATGGGCGGACGGACACACGCACAACTATATCCGTGTGCCTTCAGGGATAATACTACAGATCCGACTCTACAATTTCTCCTTTGGTAAATATACGTTATTCATAATGTCATTATAAGATTTCGCTTATCGGCATTCGTGGTGACATCATTTGTTACATGAATACTCATGAGGGAAAGGGTTACTTGTGCAACGTTTCCTAGGCTAGCTACAAGGGTAAGAAGAAATGTCAGTAATTAGATGAGTTGGTGTAAATAAAACAAAGCATACATGCAAGTAGAAATGCTCTAGTTACAAACAGTGTGGAACCAGATCTACCACCGTTATTCTGATGCGGCGTCTAATTAGGGTCTGCACTGTTTGTCACTTATGAGAAATTGTAGTAATTTGCTCACTATATTTCCATATAGTGTATAACTCGATCGGATTCCCCATTATAGGTGTGATGTCTGATCTGGGTCCATACTGTTTGCAAGGCAATACGATTTTTTCCAGAGAGTGTCTCAATTAACTCTTATTATGAGACATAAATACATATACACTACTGGAAATACGTGAACACCGTGTGTTTCTGGCAGCTCGACGAATTCCACCGAGCTATAAAGAGAACTCCAGCGTAATCTGTATTAGATTAAATAAGTGTTGACACTGATTATCGTCTTTCTTTCTGGAACTGAACAGTCGTAAACGTTGGACAGAAATGCGCATTATTAGAGCACTAACACATTTCCAGTATTGCAAAAAAAAACGAACCGTCTTCATATAATCCGACTATGAAAATTGTGGTTGCTATAAATCTCGATTGCTATTTCTATTTACTTATAAATTATACATGTATCTATCTATCTACCTATCTATCTATCTATCTATCTATCTATCTATCTATCTATCTATCTATCTATCTATCTATCTATCTATCTATCTATCTATCTATCTATCTATTTATCTATCTATTTAAATATCAATCCATCCATCTATCCATCCACCTATCAATGCACCCAACCACCCAACCACCTGTTTATATTTATTTATTTGTTCATTCATTTTCTATTTATTTGTAATAGTTTCCTATTTGATTTTTACGTGCTTTAAATCCTCAGCAGAGTTAGCAGTATAAGGTATTTGGATTTTTTACATTTGACCTGAATATAAACTACATGTATTTGTAAATGTAAACTATTTGCAAAAGTAAACTATTTGTATATGTAAACTACATGTATTTGAAAATGTAAACTATTTGAAAATGTAAACTATTTGTAAATGTAAACCATTTGAAAATGTAAACTATTTGAAAATGTAAACTATTTTGTAAATGTAAACAGTTTGTAAATGTAAACCATTTGTAAATGTAAACTACGTTTTTGCAAATGTAAACTATTATGTAATCTCTTTTTAAATATAAACTACATGTATTTACAAGTGTAATCTATTTTTAAATGTAAACTACATGTATTTGCAAGTGTAAACTATTTTTTAATATAAACTATTTGCAAATGTAAACTATTTGTAAATGTAAACTACATGTTTTTGCAAATGTAAACATGTTTTCTTTGCTAAAGATATCCCGTTGGGGTTACTCCCTCTGATTATTTCAGTTTACACCTTTACTCAATAAAAACGCATTTCTACGCCTTTGCATACCGAGTAGATCCAGATCAGTGATCAGTGTCTGTTCTGTTTGCTCATGATATAGATATAGATATGAGTCTACAGTTTCTGTCATGGTCAAAACTTTCTGTGTACATGTGATATTATGACACATTAATCTAATTAATATTCATGACGTCATTATTTCTTACATTAATATTCATTGATGAAAGGGTTAAAATACAGTAAAACACTCTAAAGCAACAATCAAATAGAGTTCTTATTATGGTGTTTAAAGGTACATACAGGTGCTAGTGTAATGCCGGACGAACGAAAGTTATCCAAAAAGCACTCATAAAAACGCTCCCGAGGGATCCGTCTGTAAACATTGCTACAGTGCTCCCTCCCTACAACGGCCCTCTCAATAACGATTCCCCCTTACAACAACGCATGCCACTGTTTCCGAAACAACAATGCTCCAGAAACAACCTTTTCCATCGTATTTTCTTTATGCCTCCATCAAACCCTATGTTGTGACCACTCTTTAGAATCGTCACTTTGTGTAGGGTTTGATAGAGGCATAACGGTTTTAGTTCTCCAAATACACCTTATCTGGGGATCTGCAAACAAGCTAATTGTGTTTGATTTTCGCTCCCTATAACAACTCCCTCTGAACAACACATACAATATTTGTATCCCAAAGGGCGTCGTTGTAGAGAGGGAGCACTCATTAAGCAATCACCTACTTTTAAAGATATCTATGTATATTCATAACGTGTTCGCTATAGACAGATTCTTCTGTGTTAGAGTTCTTGACTTCATTACAATCTCGACTTATTTCCTGCATTATCAACGGTACCAGGCAATAAGTACCAGGCTAATTGGTTTCTATATTCATCTACCCATAGAAAAAGGATGCAATAACGTTTCAAAAGATCTGTTTTAACAGTAATTTAAAACTAATTTGCTAAATGTGCAATATATCTGTCTATATGAAGTAATGAGATAATGCAGTATTGGAATAAATTCAAAACAAAATCGGCTATTCCAGGATAAATTGACATTAAAACTGCACCATAGGAATTTACGATGTTTATTATTTAATTTGTAAACTTCACAATGTGTGATTTAAATAGGAAAAGCATCACAATAAATCTATTTGAGAACAGAAAGTATGTGTTAATCACAGTTTACATTGTGCCTGCGGTCTGAAAACAAACAATTTGGGTTCAGATCAAACGCCAACAATATTATAACTGTCATTAAGGTACAGTAAAACCTCTCTATAACGGCCACTAAATTCATCAAGTTAGTTTGTGTTAAAGGTAGGTGGCTGATTAAAGCAAAGTGGAAGTAAAACAGAACGCTCCTATAGGAGCGTTCTGTTTTACTTTCACCTTGCTTTAAGCAGCTACCTGCCCTAAAAACCAACGTAATACATGTAACACAATTTAGTGGCGGTTACAGAGAGGTTTTACGTTATATGTACATACACATGTTGATGCCCAGGATACAGCTATCAAGTTCCCTGGTGAATATTCATGTCAGAAATAAAGTCATCATTACTACTCATTAGCTAAAAATTTATAATGGCCTATGCACAGGGGGATATTTTTGTATCGATGCAAACTGTAGAGTCGGATCTATTTTTATTTCAAAATGAATCGGAATTAAACCCTGATCACAGGCTCCCAATACAATGTGTGTATAATATAAGACTAGAAATTGAGCAGACGACTATTGCCATATAAGGTTAACCATTTACTCATAATAGTATATATATTAAACACCTTTGTAGACAGAGTAGACGTCTGACAAGGCTCTGCCTTGTTTGCTTATGGAATTATATAAATATGGCCAGTGCTATAGATAAAGATGCGTACTCAATTACTAAAACCGTCATTTTTCCACCAAAACTATACTGTGACCACACTCCTTAGAATCGTATTTTCGAGAGTTGTCACATCATAGAGTTTGGTGGAGAAGTAAAGCATTTATTCTTGCTTTTGTTTTATTTTACCTCATCTTATCAGGGTCCATGCTTATAAAACTTTTAGTTGAGTCTGAGTTCGTTCTCAAGTTTTTGATTGGTCAGATTTGAGCCTTTGGTCAATCAAAAGCTTGATAACTCAAATCTGACCAATCCAAAGCTTGAGAACGAACCAAAACCAAACTCAACCAAAAGCTTTATAAGCATGAACCCTGGACTTCTGTTGGGTTTACAGCTTCTATCATAGTAAACTAGTCATGTGTTCAAACATGTACGCCATTATAAAAGTTAAACTAATTAATATTCATAATATCATTATTTCTTATATACATATTTGTGTAGAAATTGGCAAATTCTACGGGATGTTTATTTGTCGGTAGTTTGGTTGTTTGCAGATGTACTAACGTACTAAGCGTACTAAGCGTGACAGTTGCATACAGCATGGATTCCGACAAGACGTCGAGTAGTCGAATAAGTTGGCGTCTCATTAGGGTCCAAGCTGTTTGACACTGGGTTAACCCTTCTCTTGCTATTCACGTCAATATACCTACCTGTAAATAGTGAAGAGCCAGATGAGACAGCTCCTGCAGGAGTTGTCTCATCAGGGTCTGCACTATTTACAAGTTGATTATGCAACCAGTGCACTCCACAACAGTGATTGCACAGCGAAATACGTGTACACAGTGAAGATATATGCAATTATACAACAGGGCATGGGTAAAGAAGGATAAAATTATTTTAAATTCAGCAAGCGAAGGGTTAATAGTTTCTCATACGATTTAACGATTTAATGATGAAAAATGCACTAGATCATAGTTGAACAGATATATATGTTTATTCACAGCGGGGCAAAGGTTAAGATCACGCAACTGAGTTGCTAGAGAGGTATTTCATCAGGGTCCATACTATATTACAAGGAAATAGTATCTCAAACGTTTTAACAAATAGAAAATCAGTAAACTTTCTAGCATATTAGAGTTTTAGCAAGCAACATGTTTTACAGCAGGCTAAGGGTTAAACCCATTCTATTAACCCTTTCCCTGTTCTATGTTTATTCCAAACTTCAACACCTACTGAATAATAATGGATAAAATATGTACAATG
Organism: Azorinus chamasolen; assembly: GCA_963576725.1. Lineage (NCBI taxonomy): Eukaryota > Metazoa > Mollusca > Bivalvia > Cardiida > Solecurtidae > Azorinus > Azorinus chamasolen. Next base: position 15,521,965 of record OY755239.1, read on the forward strand.
AAATATGGAAGGTGCAACATTGTAGTCATTTTAGAAAGTAAACAAACACATCTGCAAACAAAGCAGACCCTGATCAGACGGCTCCTATAGGAGCCGTCTGATCTGGATCTACTCTGTGTGAAAATGCGCGGAAAGCCGTTTATACTCGTATGAAGGAAATGGTTGAGAATTGTAGATACATAGACTCAACTATGAACCTGAATCTCTAACTGCTTAGTCCAAAACCTATGTTCTTGGTACTTATTATAATTGACTCTGCGGGCCGATTACTATGGGCACTAGCTTAATTTAGTTTGGCGGAGAAATACGGGAAAGCCTTGTCCGTCTCCCTTAACTCTTTTGCTGCCAATGTGACATCTGTGATAATCCGTGCATACAGTTTGGATGTAGTAACTCGACATCTCTTAGAGTGATAGTCTTTACATGCAACGTGGTTTAACCCTTTCCTCCATAAATACGCCTTTGCAAGCAGAGTAGACCCAGATCAGACGGCTCCAGAAGGAGCCATCTTATCAGGGTCTGCTCTGTTTGGTTATGATATCATATAGATATGATTCTACAGTTTCTGTCATGGCCAAAACATCATGTGTCCATATGCTATTATATCAATTAATCTAATTAATATCCATGGTGTCATTATTTCTTACGTGAATATTCATGGAGTAAATGGTTAAAAGGGCCTATAAATTATTCAAATAATTTGTTTATATGCTGAAAAGAAATATATCGGCAGAAAACCAACCTGTAGGACCCGGTATTATTCGGTAATGTTTTAGTATTTATTCGGGCTGCGTTTTAGTTTCGTTAACTTTTCGATCTAATAGGTCTATAATGTTTTGTTGTAAAGCGCAAAAGTACGAGTATAAATGAAAAAAAATATGTATTTTGTATCAAAGCGACATTTCTCAATATATGTTCAAATTGACAATCTTAATAATAATGATTGAACATAATAGATATCAAGTTTTATGGTGGTATTTTAAATATCCGTTTATTGCAGGGGCTGTCACATTAAGGACACAACGTGCTTTTTGTGACTATTGTATTTAACAAAATGAAGAAAAGTAAAATAAAATGGAATTTGTAGCAAATTTGTCGTCTGTAAACTTTGGCAGCGATATAGTTCATCCTCATGCCGCGGAATACATCTTTTAAAAAAATTATGGATACTCAACCGTGAGTAAATATCAACAACCAACAAAACGAGATCTAAGTATTAGTCTGTATGCAGGTGAATACGTGGAGAAAGTTTGTAAAGGAGATTCACGCCTTACTTTCATATTCTGTAACCCGCTTTGAGACTTGTTATATATTAATCTTCTGAATGCGGGAAGTGAATGCACTCACATTTGTAAATAGTGCATACCTTGATCAGAGGGCGGTGTGTCATCGGGCAATTTTGAGGACTTCATGAATGCTCAATAGTCTCTACATTTAACCCATGCCCTCATATTGACGTCTTTTGACGTCTAAGGCCTAAGTGCTCTATTTATCACAATGGTTTAAAAACTACAAAATTCTAAAAGTTTGATTTTCTCTATTTAATGCTCTTTTTCGATAGATTTATTTAAAGAGGTTTGATCCAACAATAGTATGTGATGGTATGGGTTAAATGAAGACTGATGGGCCATGCCAATTTGAATGGTCACCATTCAATGGGTTCAATGATCGCTCTATAGAGACACTTAACATGTGGGATATATTTTACTAAGAAATCCGTAAACCGTTACTTATTGAATATCAAGGTATGAAAAATGACATCATGAATATTAATTACAGTACAGTAAAGTCCCACTAATGCGACCACATAAAAGAGGTACAAATCTGGGAGCTAGATGCACGTGGTATCTTAATGCAGGACAACAGTAATGCAGAAAGCTCCTAGGGGAGATTTCTGCATTACTTTTGCCCTGTATTAAGCAACCACCTGCTTATAATGGCACCCATGATTATTCATTAAGTGGTCTCATTAGAGGGGTACTACTGTATTTGTTATAATGACATACAGGACAGGATCACGGGATACATTATTGGTTCAGATAGAAACTCTAGAATTATTATATTAGCAAACAGAGTAGATCCTGATAAGACCGTTCCTATAGGACCCGTCTGATCCGGGTCTACTCTGTTTGTAAGGACGTAGAAAGGCGTATCTATGGAGTAAAGGTTCAACCCATATCCCGCTATTCACCGCCTGGCTCTCGTTTTCAAACTGTTCAGGTCCGGATGAGAAGCCGAGTAACTCGGTGTTTCATCAGGATCCAAGCTGTTTGACACTCAGTCAAAACGTTTTTAACCATTTCCCTGCTGTATATTCATGTCAGAAATAATGACGTAATCAATATCAATCAGATTATTTTTATAATGGTATATGAACAAAGCACATTTTGCCTCAGGCAAAAGCTGTAGAATCAGATCTAAATCACACCATAAGCAAACAGAGCAGACCCTGATCAGACGGCTCTTATAGGAGCCGTCTGATCTGGGTCTACTCTGTTTGCAGATGCGTCAAAATGCGCTTACATTTAGGGAAAAGGTTAAGGGCTTTATCGAATCGAATGTAGTACGAATGGCACCGGGTCCGAACTTGCGCAGTCTCTATTTTATACAGTCGAATAGGGGTAATATTTATGAAGGTTAGAAAATACCATATCCTTTGCATATGTTAGAACCTGTCTTAAGTGATCATCAAAAAGAGGCCTAACTGTGGGTCTGTAAGGCAGGTGGTAGTTTATTGCAGGTAAAAAACAATGCAAAAAGCTCCTATAGGAAATGTCTGCATTACCTTTGCCCAGCAGTAAGCAACAACCTGTTTTTCAAGACTCCTTCGTTCAATAAATGAATGGCCGCATCGGATAGATTCTACTATATAATGAAAACAACAGTTGCTTTTTGTATTATAAATGTGTAATATACATAATAAAACACAGTAAGTTGTTCTTATTGCGGCCACCCAAGCGAATCACTGGGACAGATGCTAGCTTAATGAATTTATGAAAATAATGAATGCAGAAAGCCTAAAAGAAGTTATTGTGTAATACTCAGTGTCTGCATTAAACAATCGTCTGTTTGCAAAAGGGTTTAAAAAAGTAACTTTAACAGAGGCGTCAAAAGGTGTCAATATGACGGAATGGGTTAAGCGACTATAAAAAATCAATTTCTCAGTCATTCAGACGGATAGTAGTTCAATGTTAGTCAAAAGTAACACAGAAGGCTCTTTTTTCTGCATTACTATAGTCTTGCGTTAATCAACCAATCAATAGTGGTCGCTAAAACAGTGTTTTCTGCGGCGCCACAAAATACTTAACGGTCAAATCCGATTATGAGTCTCTATCAGCGCAGATAATCCATAGAGCTTAACCCATTCCCTCATATTGACGCCTTTTGACGCCTCTGTAAAATCACGTTTTGAAACCATTGTGATAAATAGAGCATTTGTTCCATAGGAGCAAATGCTCTATTTATCACAATGGTTTCAGAACTACACAATCCTAAAAGTTTCATTTTCTCTAGTTAATGCTCCTTTTCGGTATTCAAAAAGGTTGGGTCTAAAAATAGCCTTTGAGGTAATGAGTTAAAAGTGGCATTTCTATGTGGAATAAATACTGTAGCGTCTCGCCAACACGACTACATGATTTATTGATATTTATGAGACTGTGAAAGCAGCCTATAGGAGCTTTCTGTGTCGCTTTTGTCCGGCATTAAGCTACAACCTATTTCAAAAAAAAAGAATTTAACTTCTGTGGAGTGATCGAATCAGCGAGACTTTATTGTGCTTCAGTTAAACCTCTCTATAACGGCCACTAAATTACATCAAGTATTCTAATGTTACATTGTTAAGGCAGGTGGCTGCTTAAAGCAAGGTGAAAGTAAAACAGAACGCTCCTATAGGAGCATTCTCTTTTACGTTCACCTTGCTTTAAGCAGCCACCTGCCCTAGATACCAACTAATTAGCACATTTTAGGGGCCGTTATAGAGAGGTTTTACTGTATATCTTGATTATAGACCATCCGTTTGCAACTACCTTGATGAAAGAACCATTTCGTGGTAGGAACGATAAGTTTTGACTTTTCGCGTGCTGTGGGTTTATCATAAATAATTCACACTATGAAGTGCAAGTGACCTTTTCTAAATAAGAACTAAGAATATAAGTACCGGATGTAAGAGTAGAAACACGAAAATACCTCGGGCACTGGCAACCAGTGAATATCCACATCTAATACATGTATCATATTTGAACTCAGTGTTTTTCCTTTATGTAGTCATCCGTGGATTCAAAATTGAGTAGTACTGTGAACAGTACCGGACTTGACCCGTAACACTTAATAATAAACAGTGGCTCCACCTTTTCTGAATAAAACAGAAAGTTGTATCAAAGTTTATCACCGAAGGAAATGATTACAGTAAAACCTCTCTATAACGGCCACTAAAGTACATCAAGTATTTAGTGTTAAAGCCATGTGACAGCTTAAAGCAGGGTGAAAGTAAAACAGAACATAGGAGCGTTCTGTTTTAATTTCGCCTTGCTTTAAGCAGCCACCTGTCCTAGATACCAACTAATAAGCACATTTTAGAGGCCGTTATAGAGAGGTTTTACTGTATCATGACCAAAACTGCAGACTCTATACAAAGGGCTGCCTCGAGAACCCTTTGGTCTGAGTCTACACTGTTTGCTAAGGTTTAATAAATAGGGTTAAGATCACGCCTAAGAATTGCTGGAGAGAGTCGTCGATAAGGACCAGTAAGAAAGACAAATATTCGTTTAATACGGCAATAAAGTGTCCCCTTTAAAGGAACATTGCTACAGGAGTGTGTAATTTGTGGATATCGATTTGTTAGGTTTTGTAAGCACGTGTCAATCAGCATTTCAAAAGTTATGTCTTACGTACCACCACACAGTAACATTTATTTAACTTTTAGCCTGCTGTGGGAGGATGAGTGATTACCTATGTAAATAGTATTGATCCAGATGAGACGCCGAGTAACTCTGCGTCTAATCAGGATCCACACTGTTTGACACCCTGATTGCATTTTGGGAGACAAATTGACCATAGCTTCAATTTTGAAAATGTAGTACATATAGGTGAAAAATTCTGTAAATATAATTTGCTCAGCAGGCTAAAGGTTAATATAATAATCATACATAGACATGTTATAGAAGTCACGCATGTATCATAAAAGTCAAAGCCAATCGAATGTCCATGTTACCATAAGCACACTCTTGCCAAACTTCAACTCCAGAGCGTTTTGTAACCCATGCAAAGGATACTGTATTTAGACCAATTATGCACCTGACCGGTTCGGTTTAACCCTTCTCACGCTGAAAGAAAAAAGTGACTACTTAAACCATGACATGTGGCGAATGTCTCGTAGATCCGTTCGTTCAAAACATTCAGAAACTACTGACCAAGTGTCAAACAGCTTGGCTCCAGATGAGACGCCGGCTTACTCAACGTCTCATCTTGAGGCAAATCTGTTTGAATATGAGTCATGACGCGCTAAGAATGAACCGGGTTAAACAAAATATTGTCAACTCGAAGTTTATGTATAATCTACGCTAATGCTTGAACGCATCTTCAATGGAGCATTTCCACCCAATTCTAAAATAACCCGATGGGATATCAAGTTAGGCGGCGCCTCATGTGTGCCCAAACGTTTAGCATAGATATTCACCTACCAGCAGCGTATCTATAGTCCACGTACTGAGTCCCAAGAATATAAAACCTCTGAGTCTGAGTTTGAAATCAATCTCAAGTATCTGATTGGCCAGATTCTGAGCAAGCTCAGAATCTGACCAATCAGATGCTTGAGAATGATCTCAGACTCCAGCAAACTGTTTTATAACCTCGGGTCTGGTCTGAATCTCAGCCAATTAATAATTTTGTGCTAGTCATTAGTATATCCGAGTCGATTCTAATAGCTGGTAGGAATATAAGGAATGATTCATAACTATACTTGATTTAGATTGTCTAAATACACCGCTTATCTACAGCTCTCCAAATCAGCAGTAGCATGTTAAGTCTTAACCCTTTCCTTGTTGAATATTCATGTAAGAAAATGATGGCATGCATCATGACTATTCATTAGCCGAAATGTCCTACTGTTGTATGTACAGATGACGTTTTGTTTATATTAGTAGAAACGATAGTCAGGTATGTTATAAGTTCATTAACTATCAGAGCAGACCGTGATTATGTATGTGAGGGAAAGGGTTATTATATCTATTTTCCTCGACACTGGCTCGAACTCTGCACTCTCTTTTCAGAGGCTATTGATCGTTTAGAACTCTGTTTACAACATTTAACCTTTAGCCTGCTATGGGCGTATGAGTGAATACATATGCAAACAGTTTGGATCCAGATGAGACGCCGAGTAACTCGTCGTCTCATCAGGATCCAAACTGTTTGACATCTTGCTTGCATTTTGGTAGATAAATTAAGGAATAAGTTGAATATGTGAAAAATTATGTAAAACTAATTTGCTCCGCAGGCTAAAGGATAACCAAACGTCTGCTGGCCAAATTATTTTTACAAACATTTTCAAAATTCAAGCTATAGTCAGTTTCACTACCAAAATGCAACCATGGTGTCAAACAGTTTAGATCCTGATGAGACAACGAGTTACCAAGCGTCGCATCTTGATCCAAACTGCTTGAATTTGCCATCACTCATCCGTGAGGGATACATGTTCAAACGAAAATGGACCATGCCATATTCAAACACTGTTGAAAACAAGAAATTGAATCCGGTCTATTTCCTATTGCAATATATTATCGTTCGTTTGGAAATTCAAATTTGACAGTCCTTCCCATATTTATACAGTAGAACGTGTGATAAGTGGCCATCTAACAGCGGTCTAATGTAGGGTCTGGAAGACAGATGGTAGCTTAATGCAGGTCAAAAGTAATGCAGAATTTTCCAGTAGGAGCTTTCGTCGTTGCTTTTCATCTGCATTAGGCAAACACGTGTTTTTTAACACTCCTATGTTTAATAAATGAATGGCCGCTTAAGAATGGTTCTACTGTATTTTAAATCTGCTCGTGTGCAGACGCTTTATGTGGAAAATGGCCATAACTCATTCAAACAACACATGGAATATTTCCACGGGAGTCAGGTTTTATTCAAAAGACATCGAATTCCTGATCTCTTGAGAGCAGGTGGTGGCATTATGCACATAGTTATTTATTGTTATAATATTTGTTTGTCAATTCTGAATGGAAACAAAATCTTTTTTATTATCCACTCACACGTTTGCCGTATTTTTGAAAGGTGATATATTTCAATATATCATCATCTTATGATGTCGCTCTCCCAGGACGGGAAAGCGTCCTATAGCGTCACTTCTCAATGATCCCTTTCCCTCATATAAACGCCTTTTCACGCATTTGATAACATTAAAGAGGGAGATCCATCCCGTGGAAGCCATCGGAATAGGGTCTGTCCTGTTTACCTACGAAACTATAATAGATCTGACTCTGTAGTTTTTAATAATACAAAAAAGCTCCCGTGTATATATGCCACTATAAAACAAAGTTAATAACTATTCATGATGTCATCATTTCTTACATGAATATTCAACAGAGAAAATGTTACAGTAAACCCCCTCTAAACCGGAATTCTAGTAGGGAAGAATTTGGATACTATCAGGCAGCTGGCTGCTTAATGCAGGATGAAAGTCATACAGAATCCACCCTGCATTAAGCTGCCACCAGTCTCGAAGACCGATATTTAAACTAAATTTAACGCCGATTTAGAGAGGTTCTATTGTATATACATACCTGAAATGTAGGTTTGGGGGCGGGATGGGTGGCGATGGCTATAGATACTAATAAGGATTATAGATCGCCGCCCATTCATGCGTAATATACCTAGACCCAAAATAGCTGTGACACAACACACTTCCTTTATAGCGGATACTTGGTGAATGCGCATGGGGATCTATAACAACAGGTGCTTGCTAAGTGCAGGACGAAAGTTACGAGGAAATTTTATACAGCTTTTTTATAGGAGTTTTTTTTTTCATAATTATAACGCTCGTCCGGTATTAAGCTACCGCAGGCCTTTAAGAAGCAGACATAGAACTCTTTGGAGGTCGCATTCGATGCGCTTTACAGTATACATTAAAAGGTGTGTCTATGCCCTTTCAAAACTTTCCAGAAAACGACGTTAAATAGTTTGGATCCCGGTTCGGATCCCGACGAGACGTCGACTACATTGGGGTCTAATCTGTTTGGATCCCGACGAGACGTCGACTACATTGGGTTCTAATCTGTTTGGATCCCGACGAGACATCAACAACATTGGAGTCTAATCTGAATCCAAACTGTTAACATTGGTATTAAATTTTGTGGAGCTTGTGCAAACTATTCAACCCTTACTCCGTGAATAGTTATGTAATAAATAATGACGTCATGAATATTAATTTGATTAATTTGTTATAATAGCACACGCACATAATTTGTTTACCATGACAAAAACTAGAATCATACAAGTATCTATATCATAGCATAAGCAAACAGAGCAGACCCTGATCAGACGGTTCCTGTCGGAGCCGTCTGATCTGGGTCTACTCTGTTTGCTTACGGTACGTATTTATGGAGTAAAGGGTTAAGAAGAATCAAATTTTCCAATAGTGCTTGTCAAGTTGTCGATTAGGACACACATGTTGAATAATGGGAGTCCCCAAGCATTCATTATTCATCTTACTAAAATACCATATATTTAAGTAGGTGTTAATGCAAAAGACGTTTAACGTATAATAGTTTTACTAGGAAGCAGACAGGCCATGTAAAACATAATGACTGATATAATCACCTCTCAACAGTAAGCCCATTACCTTTTCTTTTCAGGGCACGTGTACATGTATCAGCGGACATGCACAGCATTTTAGTTGAGTAGCAGATTGAGACGGGCTCTATTAACTTTAGCCTGCTTTGGGGGAATTCACGACCATAACATAAGCAACAGATGTGGCTCAAGACGAGACGCCAGATATATCTACGTCTCGTCAGGATTCGAATTTGATCTGCATAGGATTTTAGTGTGTCGTTTGCAATTTCCCAAGCTAAATGTATACCATTCTACGCGTATTTATACGTTCAACTCTTTCGCTGCAAAGCTTACCCATCCGCAAATTTTCCGGTCTCTTTGAATTGTCAAGGTTTGCATTTTCTTCCTATTTCTTTAAAAAAACAAAATCAGTCAATCAGTTTGGAATTTCCGAAGAGACGCCATGTTTCCCTCACCTGGATATAAACATAGGAAATCACAGTGTGTCATTGACAGTAAAAGAGTACAATATTACCGTGCTGACAATGATGTGGAGTCCAACTCAAGTCTGCTGCACAACGATCGTTAGCTGGAATCGTTTAATTGTATTGGACATTATTGAATTAGCGGTAGAAGACCTGAATCCTAGAGCGATGCAGAGATACTCGGTTTTTCATCTGAATTCAAACTCATTGTAAATAACAGAGAGGTCGCACATAGCAAGCTATGGGTAAATATGTCTTTAGATTTGGCTTGGTGTTTTTTCTACCTACAACATAAATGCAAGCTGTCTACGGCATTGATTTATAATTATGAAAGATGTGATGAAAACCGACGGAACAGCTTATGAGGTCACGTGATCAGCGACAGTTTTGTGCACAGCTGTCTTTGATTTTGTCCTGATTACTTCTGGAACTTACCAAGAAAATGTCAAACACGAATTAGTTGGTCTATCATTCATGACTTAGTAATTATTATAGCATTAAGTATGCTGCACGAGTGTACAGTAACACCTGTCGTAAGCGACCATCAAAAAAACTTCTTATTATGGGTCTGTAAAGCCGGTGGTAGCTTAATGCAGGTCAAACGTAATGCGGAAAGCTCCTATAGGAACTTGCTGTATTACTTTCGCCCTGCATTAATCAACTACCTGCTTTTCAACATTCCTTTATTCAATGGATCAATTGCCGCTTAAGACAGGTTCTCCTGTACGTGATAAAGCGGTCGTTATCCAGAGGAAATACCGCGTAACTCGACACCTTAACAAGTACAGCAAAACCTCTCTATAACGGCCACTGAATTATGTTAATTAGTTGAAATTTATGACAGGTGTTTTTTTAAAGCAAGGTGAAAGTAAAACAACGCTCCTATTTCCGACACTGTAAGGGTTAATAGAAATGGAAGAAAGCTTTGGAATCGTATTCTGTACACACTTTCTATGGACGTATTCTGTACACACTTTCTATGGACGTATTCTGTACACACTTTCTATGGACGTATTCTGTACACACTTTCTATGGACGTATTCTGTACACACTTTCTATGGACGACATTGGTTCAGCAAGTTCAAGATCTGGGTCCATGCTTATAAAGCTTTTAGTTGAGTCTGAGATCGTTCTCAAGCTTTTGATTGGTCAGATTTGAGCCTTTGAAAGTTTGAGAACTCAAATCTGACCAATCAAAAGCCTGAGAACGAAACTCGGACTCAACTAAAAGATTTATAAGCATGGACCCTGAATGTGCAATTTGCTTTTAGCGACACCACGGGCAATACTCTTTGAATGCGAGAACCGTGCGTACTGACTTATGTAAACAGTGTATAGCACATTGAGAGTGTTCATAGAGGAACACCAAAAGCAGGGGTTTATTCAGAATTCTCTAGCAAATTTATATTTCATGCTGATTGGACTCTATATTTAAATGCTTTTGAATATTAAGACTTAAAAAAGTTTACCATTCTCTCGCTAATAGTTGCCTAAGTCGCATTTGCAAACAGCTTGGTTCCATATGAGATGTCGAGAAACACGTTCTCTCGTTAGGATCTAAGTTCTTTAACCCTTTCCCTGTTAAGTATTAATGTAAGAAATAATGACATCATGAATATATATTAGCTGTTTTATTTATAACGGCATTTATAGAAAGGATTGTTTTGGCATTGGTAGAAACTGTAAAGACGGGCCTATTATAAGTTCATAAGCAAACAGAGCAGACCCTGATCAGACGGCTCCTATAGGAGCCGTCTGATCAAGGTCTACTCTGTTTGCATATGCGTGAAAACATGTTTATATAAAGGAAAGGGTTAACACTTCGCCAATATTTTCTTAAACGCTTTATCACATCGGAAGCAGTCAAAATTGCACAAGATCAAACATTGAGCATGCAGTGTCATAGGAGTTGATCTATTTACAAATGCCATTGGACTCTTTCAACACTATTGGCCTACTCTAGATAACATTTTTTCTTTTGCCAAACAATGGGTTCCAGATGACACGACGAGTTACAACGATTTGAAGACCATAGTGGCTTAGAGTCGAATTGGTTACACGTATTACATGTATTTGTAACAGAGACACTAGTACAATAATTGGTTTGCGAACCAGATATTTATGCAAATGTCCAGATAATATGAATAAATTTCAATATTTTCAAAAATAGCTATTTTCCTCCATCAAACCCTGTGCTGTGACCACTCTTAAGAATCGTCTATTCGAGGTTTGGTGGTGAAATGACGATTTTAGTATTAGGGTTTGCACCTTTTTCTGTAGCTCTGTATTAACTTGACAAAACATATCTGTTAAGGCAAGTAGCTGGTTAATGTGTCTCGCTGCTTGTATGCATATCTATTTGTCTGACAGAAACTATAACTTTGGTTGTAACTTCAGACAGTTTACAGAGAGAGGTTTCAAACTTGACATACTCGTTATATGACGCTCACATCCTATGTGAAAATAGTGCTATATAAATGTGGTATAATGATAATAATTATTTTTATCATATACAGTAGAACCCTCTAATACGACCGCTTAATGAATAAACATTGGTGTCTTTATAAGCAGGTGGTTGCTTAATGCAGGACAAAATAAATGCGGAAAGCTCCCCAAGGAACTTTCCGCATTACTTTTATCCTGCATTATGCTACCACCTGCATCTAGCACCCGGAATTATATCCCTGTTAGGTGGTCGCATCAGTTGAGTTTTACTGTACATGTGTAAGTATAAACTGCAATTCGTGAGTGGAGAGTGTCAAACCTCAAGGCCTTAAGTCAAATTTCTAACACTTGTTAATTTACCAGGTGTATACAGATAAGGGCTACATATCAACAATATACACTTATGCCATAAACTGCTTGAGTGGTGCCATGTCTAGGTCGATGTAACATTTCAAGATCAAATACAATAAGTGTATGTCATATCGCCTGATGAGGGGCATATTTTTCACAAACACATCTTGTAATAATTAATACGTGGCAAGAGATGGGTGTAAACGTGCTTACATTGTATTAATGTATTCAGACTGGATGAGCAGCCGAGATATACAGTGCCTCATCAGGATACACACCGCTAGACGCTCTGGTTACCAAAAGTAATCGAAGAAACAATATTCTGCTACAAAATCTGAATCAGAAGACACGTTCTAAGAGTGTACCTTTGCTCAATGTGCCACAGCACAGGGCATACTGTTGAAAATTACACTTCGATATCTCGAACCTAAAGGGACTATACAAATTACTCGAGTAATCCCATTTCAATTCTGAACCATTTCATAAGTTTACAGCTTAATGCAGATCTATAGTAATGCAGTAAGTTCCTACAGGAGTTTATCTTGGACCCGCATTAAGCTGTCACATATGTTTCTAGATATGTGTAGTCATAACTGTTAGAAAAACTATGTATTGTAAAAATGGACAATACCGAGCCTTTACTTCGATTTATCCAAAGTTCGAGTCATCTGAGTTCGAGATATCGAAGTTCAGTTGTATTTCGTTAATTCGTATCCTACAAAGTGCAATATGACTATCCTTTGCAAACAGTTTGGATCTTGCTGAAAACACCCAGTATAGTTGTGTCGTACCCAAATCCAAGTTTTTGTCACTAGGTCAATTGTTTTTTTTCTTCAAAATCTTGTACATAAATAGGAAATAAGTAACGTTGCAATATGCCGGATTTTAAACAAACACTAATGATCCGCATGATGAGCTTAACCCTTGTTCTATGTTTCGTCCAAATTTTAATACCCACTGAATATTCATGGCAAAAAAATTACAATAAAATATGGAAGGTGGAACATTGCAGCCATTTTAGAAAGTAAAGAAGCATAATTATATTTCAAATTCCAATGGCAAACAGAGCAGACCCTATTGGAGCAGTCTGATCTTGGTCTACTCTGTTTGCAAATGCTTGAAAACACGTTTATATGAGAGAACGGGTTAACCCTTTACCCCATGCATAAATTAATTAGCCGAGTTTCAAAATGTAATGAGAATATTTGACCATGGAAGAAACTGTAGAATCATATCTATAGTATACCATCAACACACAGCACAGGCTCTGGTCAAATAGACCCTGTAGGACCTTCTGATTTGGGTCTAATCTGCGCACCCTTTGAGTTGCAGATGGCTTACATTTATAAGTGGATGACTCTTTCTATTGATTAAAAGGTTTTCTAATAGCATTGAACACGTGGCTGTGTACGGTCGTTACCTAGTAATTGCTTTACGATAAATCAAACAGCTTGTTAGGGAACAGACGGTAGTGAATAACCCAGATAACAAGTTACAATATATTGCTCATGATTTACGTTCAAAAGATGCTATCAGTAAAATGACGCCCGGTCGGCATGGAACCATGTCAATCAGTCGGAACTCTACAAGCATTGGCCATTACACTAGTTGAGTATATGGTCAGTCAGTCGGAGTTGTACACACAGTCGCAATTACACTAGTTTTTGTTACATGGTTAATATCTCAGAGAATTCTATAAGCATTAATTTAGCAACTATGCTATTTTATTATTGGAATCTTAAAAATAGAGGATCTGACATGAGTGTTCATTACAAATCATATTCGTTATAGTAAACAACCTTAACCCTTTCCTTCATAAATACGCCTTTCTACGCCTCTGTAAAAGTCACTTTATGAAACCATTGTGATAAATAAAGCATTTGCTCCTAAAGAAGCAAATGCTCTATTTATCACAATGGTTTCAAACTGCAAAATTCTAAAATTTTCCTTTTCTCTAGTTAATGCTCCTTTTCAGTAGATTTATTCAAAGTGGTTGGATCTAAAAAATTATTCAAAGTGACTGGATCTAAAAATAGCCTATGGAGGAGAGGGTTAATTCTTACAAAGTGCCATAGAAAGTGAAACAGGCTATAGCTGACGACAGTTTGGACCATTGTCAACAAACAGCGTAGTAATACAACAGACGATGAACATGGAGTGAATCGGTCATTCAGCTACGATTGGCTAACGATTAAATGACGCCACGCATTAGTTCCTTGTATCTTTGAGATTCATAATCGGCCGGATTAAAATTGCTAATTTGACTACAGAATTTCACTAGTGCGCTCATACACCGCATATTGTGTGATAAATATGTTTTAAAGCAACCGTTACGATGTGATTTCAGACCTTGTTTTGACTGTTTCAATCATTTCCTTCATATAAGCGTCTATTCATGTTTTTGCAAACAAGGCACACCCAGATTAGACTCCAGTAGGAGCCGTTTGATCAGCGTATGACCTATCTACGTATGACATTATAACATACCTGACACTACAGTGTCTAGAAATACCAAACAGCTTTCTGTACATATGTTATAATAAATATTCATGATATTTGATGGCATGGTTTCTTATATGAATATGTAACAGGGAAATGGTTAAAGTATAATGCATTTGTTCTAAACAGCACTGTAATTTCGTGTTGTAGTTGTTTCTACGGATTCGTGTCTTTTTTTAGAAACAACTTTTATTGTCTGAAAATAATGTAACATTTTTGAAATGTTAAAATATTCAAAAGCTGGATTACTGTGGAAAATATTTTACTCAAAACAGCATACACGTCGGAAAAGAGTGTGGGTATATTATTGTTTCCCTTAGGAGGACTTATATTTTGTTTTTCAAATATAAGCTACAAGACCGTAAAGTTTTCAAATAGGTTGCCATCATAAATATAGATGATTGCAATAACTGCTTCCAGAGCTTGGGACAATTGCGTAACCATTTAACACTTTAGATGACGAATATTTATGAAATACACGCTTTTAATATCCGTTGTTTATAACAAAAACGAGCACATGACTGTCCGACCATGGCAGAAACTGCAGAAACGGATCTACATGTATATGATTCCATACGCAAACTAAGCAGACAGGACCCATCTAATCCGAGTCTGCTCTGATATAAAAGTTTTTAACTACAGTCATATTCCCAGTATTAAAACAGACCAGTCCAGCATTACCGGGTCCAGTTATGCATAGTTAATCCAGCTAAACTAACCACGATCTTGTTAGCCTTTTCCCATCATATAAACGACTTTTCACGCATTTGCAAACAGAGAAGACCCAGATCAGACGGTTCCTATAGGAGCCATCTGATCAGGGTCTGCTCTGTTTGCTTTTGACATGATTGAGATCACATTCTATAGTTTTTGACAAGTTTACATTATAAAAAATAAACTAATAAATATTCATGATGTCATTATTTCTTACATGAATATTGAACAGGGTTAATGGAACCCAATGTCGTCGCCTCTTCATTGTAATTCTCGAGTGTATCATTAAGGAAATATTTGGTAAAGAAATATAGACAATATTCCCCATAGATTTCCCGAATATACCTCTTATCATAAGTCCTCATATAAGTACATTGAAACCTATCTTAACCCATTCCCTCATATTGACGACTTTTGACGACTCTGTAAAAGTCACTTTGTGAAACCATTGTGATAAATAGAGCATTTGCTCCTAAAGGAGCAAATGCTTATTTATCACAATGGTTTCAAACTATAAAATGCTACAACTTTCTTTTTCTCTAGAAAATGCTCCTCTTTGGTAGATTTATTCAAATAGGTTGTATCTAAAAATAGCATATGAGGGAATGGGTTAAACTAACATTTATTTATTCAATATAGGACACGTAAAACAGGTGATTGCCTAATCAAGGACAAGCGTATTCTATAAAGCTCATATAGGAGTTTTCTGTCGCCTAACAATTTCTTTCATTCATATAAATGCCTTTTCACACATTTCAAACAGAATAGACCCTGATCAAATGGCTCCTATAGGAACCGTCTGACCAGGGTCTGTCCTGCTTGCTAATGGAATTTGATAGCTCTGCTTCTTTGGTTTCTAAAATGGCTACAATGTAACACCTTCCATATTTCATTATAACTATTTTGCCATTGAATATTAGTATGCATTGAAAATTGGACTAGCTATAGAACAGGGAAATGGTTAACACATGCTCCGTTGTATGGTATAGCAGTTTCATAAACTACTACAGCTATATTCCACGTTTGATGTAAAACGCCATTTACATCTTACAACCTCAGCATCCAGAACGTTAAGCACAGGTCATAACCGTTCAATGCATGCATAGACACTTTAAGACTGTTTATCTATTGAAATCTGCAACACCAAATATTTTATGTGCTGCCTAACTATGCCCACGCGTATTTTGTCCTGTGTTTTATTGTGCAATGTACTTAAAATGCAATTTGACACAATTCGAATCTTCGTATATTCCCAAAGACACGCTAAAAGCTTTTGCTTGTAGAGAACTCGATACTGTCTAGTTCGAAATCATTATATTTTGAAGCTTATTCACCATCCAAATTGTTGTAAACAATGTATAGCTTCCGAGTACATGTATAGAGTTTCTTTCATGTTTTTCAAATACTTATCACTATTTACTTTCGACACTTTTAATCCGTCATTTTGGTTACGAATCTGGAATAGGATTAAAATGAAAACCCATCTATTCAAAATGTGATTTTTGAGTTTACAGAGAATGAGTGAGAAATTCTTCCTCACTTACAGTGAAAGTGTAGTATTCCTTGAACATTTTGAAGTTTGGTAAGCTGAGAAACACCTTATCTATCTGGTTATCAATATTCGGTTGTTGCAATTTGCGATAATTAATTGACCATCGGGAAGAAAGTAGGCGCCTTGAAGGTGAAACAATTTGGTTAAAGCAGAACCATTTTGGACCTCAGCAAAACTCTGATAGGCGGCAGGCCAATCATATCATCTTGACACCGGACTTTAAACATTCTGTCGATTTAGTTATCGACGTGGTCAATGACCAACTTTAAATCAAAACGTAACTAACGCCGTCCTACTTGTGTCAAATAATTTATCGCATCAATGTATAAGCCTTTACTCCATGAATATTGATTAGATTAATTATTATATTGGCACATGAACACAGGGCATTTTGGCAATGGCAGATACTGTAGAAACATATCTATTTTACTTCATAAGCAAACAAGAGCCGTCTGGTCTGGGTTTACTCTGTTGTCAAAGGCGTAGAAAGGCGTAGAAAGGCGTATTTATGGAAGGACGGGGCAATCAGTGGTTAAATGAATGAATAAATGGACATAGAGACAAATGTAATACCGATGAAATGTTAGCGTCGGTATCTATGACCCAACTTATCTCATAAACATACAAAAGACGCATTCTGTCGCATTTGTAAACAGAGTAGACCTAGATCAAACGGCTTATGTAGGAACCACCTAATCTGGATATGCTATATAAGCGTGTGGAATGATGTAGGTCTGTTTATACAGTTTCTGTTATTGCCAAACTACTCATTGCTCGTATGCCATTAAACACTTCACCTACGTGATATTAATAAGCCATTATGCCTTACATGAATATGCATTACGTATAGGGTTAAACAGTATGTTAGTCGTTTTGGTACTATATATTTCTCATGTTCCGTAAAACGCGTTTAGAGAAGTGATAAATATGCAGTACTACTCCAGTCGAGTAATTATGTATTCTCTGGAATGCAAGCTTAACTCTTTTTACGTTAAGCGCTTCTTGGATGGCATTTGCGAACAGTTTGGACCCAGGTGAGATGCCGAAAAACACCGTGTCCCATTAGGACCAAAGCTGTTTGATACCCAGACAACAGTTTATAAAACAAAAATGATCGAATCAGGAGTCAAAGATGACATCAGCAGACCAGAGATTGAGAAGACATTATTTGTTTTCAGCATGAGAAGGATTAACTCTTTCGCTGCTAAGTATTGTCGTCTGCAAAATGTGTTGTTTGCTTCAATATTCAATTTTGAAATGTCTTCCAATTTGTTTAAAACCATAATCATAAAACCAAACAGTTTAGATCATGGTGAGAGATCAGGTTACTCTACGTCTTATCTGGATCCAAATTGTTAGCATAGTCACTCAAAGATTCGCAATTGGTAGTGAAAGAGATAATAGTCTGATGGCCGAGAGTGTGCTCCATTAATCTGTCATTTATTCTACAATGTGCCAATATTTGTTTTAATGCGTCACAACATTTACACTACCTTTGTGACGGTACCATGTAATTATACTAAATAAACCCTTGTCTTTAGAGCAGGGCACCATACAAATATGAACAGCGTAAACTCCTAATAATGTGACGTGTAAGCTCATTAAACATAAACACTGATCTGTTTATTCGACTAGACTGTTATGTTGCATCATTGAAGCAGTTTAAAATGTGCATTAACCCTTATCTGCTGAAATCAAAATCATCATGCCTGCCAAAATTCTGATCTGCTGCATTTTTTACGTACAAGCGTTTGAGAAACTGTTGACCGAGTGTCAACCAGCTTGGATCCTGTTGAAATGCCGAGTTACTCGGCGTTTCATCTGGGTCCGAGCTATTTGCAAATGCGAATCACGTTGTGCTTAGCATGACAAGGGTTCAAGACTAAGCAGTGAAAGATAACGAGCTGTAATAGTGTATTCAATACGAATTAGGATAAGTACAGGAAAAAATGATTGTAAAAACAAGATCAATTCAAGTAGCAATATAGACATAAAGAACAAATATACTAGTGTATGAGTACATCTTTTAAGTGATCTCTTACCCCTTTACTTGGTAGATAAGCCTTCAATTTCATTTGCAAACAGATCAGACCACTCCTGCTGAAGCCGTTTGATACGGGTCTACTGTGTTTGTTCATATATTACAGATTATCTACTGTTTGCCATGGCAACGGTTTTCTTTACTTCATAAATTTATACAGTAATTAAACCAGTTAATATTCATAATGGGTGGAGCTATGCATGACTATTGAGAAAGTAAAGAATGCAATGAAAGCTAGCATGTGTGTCTGTAAAGTGAATGAGATGGTCGCTTAGTGCAAAATGAGGTTAACCCTTTACTTCATGATTATTCAAGTAAGAAATAATGGCATCATGAATAACTACATGCAATTCGATTAATTGTTATAATAGCATCCTGCAGTATTGTCAAGGAAATGGTTGGCCATGGCAGAAACTGTATAATTATTTCTATATTATATCATATGCAAACAGAGCAGACCCTGATCTGACCACTCCTAAAGGATCTTATCTGGGTGTACTCTGTTTGCAAATGCATAGAAAGGCATAAGGGGCCACTGTTAAAGTTGTCTGCACACGCTTCCGTCCTGTATTAGCTGTTAAAGGCCTTAACTCTTTCCCACTTATAACGTCTATTCATGTTTTATAGACCCAAATCAGACGGCTCCTGCAGAAGCCGTTTGGTCATGGTCTGCTTTGTTTGCTTATGTAATTATACAGATCTGATTTTACACAGTCAGTTGCGATCATGAAATCCAATGTTCATGTACTATTATAAATAATCAACTAAGTACAAATAATGATGTCATATTTCTTACATTAATATTAACGAGGTAAAGGGTTAAAGGTCAACTATGTAGTTGGCGGATATATAGATGAGGTAAGTTGCAAGCTGTACATAATATATGTATATGGGTCGAACTTAATAATTTCCTTAATCTTAGTGTGAAGCTAGTTACGGGTATTAAAGTGTTGATCTATTTATTGTAAATGATGTCATAACACATGTTTAAGTACTTGCTTTTTATGTCAGGTATACAGTCTCTGTTAATCAGTTTATCTTAAATCTGATTTTGGGTAAATATCGTTTTCGTAAGAACATTTTGTAATATGGCTTGTTAGGCCGTTTTTCTAAGTTCAGATTTTTATCAGCTTTCTAATTTAAGTAGTTCTTAATCAAACAAACAGAAGTACTCGTAAATGTACGGACGTGTGTTACTTTGTTAGATTAACTGAGTCTATATAATATAGTGCAACACGTATTGAATAGTATTGTGATATAGTTATAGTCTCGTATAATTCAAACATGAATATCATGGTTTATTTATAGCTATATTTTTGTCTCAATATGATTGTTACCACAAAGAAAATCATAAGAAAGATTATTATACAGTAAAACTTCGATTATCCGAACACTAAAATACGTATTATTATCGATCTTTAAGACAGGTGGCAGCTTAATGCATGGTGAAAGTCATGCAGAAAGCTCCTCTAGGAGCTTTCTGCATGATTTTCACCATGCATTAAGCAGCCACCTGCCTAAAATGGTCTAAATTCTTCTATACCGAAAATTCGAATAATCGAGGTTTTACTGTATATGTATTTTTAAGCTGTCAATGTAAGGAGGTTCTATCTCTGTCCGATAATGCGTTTACAATATTAATGGCACTCCATGGCATTTGTGACAATATGCCGTGCAGACAATGGCCTGACTATTAATGGCACTCCATGGCATTTGTGACAATATGCCGTGCAGACAATGGCCTGACGCATGAAACATTTTAATTCAAAACTCTCCTCTGACATTATTGTAAACCCATAACATAAAACTGACAATAAATCATGTTTTACTGATACCACACCACCAACCGGTCACATATCAAATGTGTTATGTGCCGGAATACAAATTATATTAAATATGCACCATTCAATAGAAGGTTTTATCATTCCATCGTTTAAAGAAGAAATGGAACTTAAGGTTTGGTTTCATTACACCGGCATTACAATATACATGTACTGCATAATAAATAGTGTAGCTTTACCCTTTAACTGATGAATATTCAAGAAATTATCATGAATATTAATTAACTGAATTGTATTGTGGTATAAGAACATAGGATCCTTTTGCCATAAAAGTGTAGAATCAGATCTACAGTAAAACCTCTCTATAATGACCACGAAATTACATCAAATATTTTGTGTTAAAGGCATGTGGCTATTTAAAGCAAGGTGAAAGTAAAACAGAACGCTCCTATAGGAGCGTTTTGGTTTACTTTCACCTTGCTATAAGCAGCAACCTGTCCTAAATACCACCTAATTATAACGACCACGAAATTACATCAAATATTTTGTGTTAAAGGCATGTGGCTACTTAAAGCAAGGTGAAAGTAAAACAGAACGCTCCTATAGGAGCGTTTTGGTTTACTTTCACCTTGCTTTAAGCAGCAACCTGTCCTAAATACCACCTAATTAACACAATTTCGTGGTCGTTATAGAGAGGTTTTACTGTATATCATTCAATAAGCAAAGGAACACACTCTGATCACACGACTCCGACCGGTCTATCCTCTTTGCAAACGCATCAACGGGTGCATTTAGCAGATAAAGGTTAATCTTTAGCCTGCTATAGGCGGATGAGTGAATACATATCCAAACAGTTTGGATCCAGATGAGACGCCGAGTAACTCGGCGTCTCATCAGGATCCAAACTGTTTGACATCCTGATTTAATTGCATTTTGGTAGACAGATTGATTACAGCTTGAAATTTGAAAATGAAGTATGTGAAAAATTCTGTAAATATAATTAGCTCAGCAGGCTAAAGGTTAAACATTTCCCTGTTCCATATGTATTCCAAATTGCAATATCTTCTGACTATTCATGGACAAATTAGATATAATGAAATATTGTAGACGAAACATAGAAGCTCGTAATCATAAAACCATATACAGCATAACTTCGATAGTTCACTGAAACTTGTATCATTATCGGTTTTTATGACAGTTGGCAGCTTAACCCTTTCGTTGCCAATGCCGGATCTGTGATTACCTATGCAAACAGTTTGGATCCAGATGAGACGCCGACTAACTCGGCGTCTCATCAGGATCCAAACTGTTTGTAACTGTTACTATGTTTTTGAAACAAAAATGAAGAAAATCAAACAAATGAAATTTTGTAGCAGACGACAAAGTTAGCAGACGACAGAATTTGGCAGCGAAAGGGTTAATGCATGTGTGTGTTCAGCCTAAATTAAGCAGCTACCTGCTTAAACAGTTCTCAAATCTTCAGTACTAAAACTTCGAACTATCGAGTTTGTACTGTATTTCCAGTTAGTAATTTACAGTAAAACACTTACCAACTGGACGTTTAGTAAGAATAATTTACGTCATTGCTTAACACAGGGTGAAGGTCATACAGAAAGCTTCTTTTGGGAGTCTTTCTGCGTGACTTTCATCTTGCATCTAGGCAGATGACTGCTTAACGCAGGGTAAATGTCATACAAAAAGGTCCTTTTGGAGCGAAATTAATTTTCAAACAGTGAAGACCTAGATCAGACGGTTCCCGTATGATCTGGGTCTGCCATGTTTGCAAAGGTGTAAATGTATATGTATGGAGTAAAGTGTTAAATATATGCTATAGCCTACTCTAAAATGAGCCCCTGTCCGTCAGATTAGCCAGAATAAGACTACGTGTCTTTAACTCGTTCCTTTATATAAACGTGTTTTCACACATTTGCAGACAGAGTAGACTCAGATCAGACGGCTCCTGCAGGAGCCGTTTGATCAGGGTCTGCTCTGTTTGCTAAGGAATTTGAAAGATCTGCTTCATTACTTTCTGAAATGGCTACAATGTTCTATCTTCCATGTTTCGTTATAATTATTCTTTCATAAATATGTATTAATTGGTATTGAAATTTGGAATATACGTAGAGCAGGGAAAAGGTTAAACTATATGCTGTTTAATAATCTTTATGCTAAATGATCCAAGTCGAATGGTGAAACATCGTTAAGGATAAGTGTCCATTCTTGGTGAATCTGTAAAACTACCTTTGATAAGGTCTACACTGTTTGCAGATGCCAGTACATTCGTTCACTAACTCCCAACATTCAAATGGTTAGCAATTTACCTGAAGAATGTTAATGCAATAAATAATAAAATCATTAACACAAATAAGGAAGGTTGAAATATATATATAATACAGTATACCCCCTCTAATGCGACCACTTAATGAACAAACATGTCTGTCTTCATAAGCAGGCGGTTGCTTAATGCAGGATGAAAGTTATGCAGAAAGCTAATTTCGTCCTGCATTAAGCTACCACCTGCATTTGCTACTGTGAATTATGCCCCTTTTTGATGGTTGCATTAGAGGGGGTTTAGTGTATACAGTATTCATACCATACTCAGGACGCCCACACGAGCCAACTGATATGGGTCTGCTCTGTTGGCAAATTCGTAAGTTAGCGTATATCATATATTTACATTACATTCTCTATTGTTTTAATTCTGCTGCAAAATCCTCTGTTTTATGGCACCTGTTTTTACTCATTTGTTTTCATTGGGTTAATATGACTCTACTGTTCGTTTAGCGTGTTTCAATACAGAACGAATTTGTGGAGCCAATTTTAAACAGCCGCTTGTAGTAAACTCAAGCGAATTCTATCTCATTAGTGAAAATATGTGTCAGATGTTTCGATGCCCTTTGCGTGATCAAAGTAATACTGTCTATTGAAATATATTATTAAGACTAAGCATAGACGCTTCCCATATAATAATTATATTTAAGCGCTTCTGTGTTTCTGTTGATCAATTCAAAATGACAAGCACGATTAATACATATTACAATAGACTATAAATCATAAGATAATAAGAATTTATTTCAAGCTTAATAAATACAACGAAACAAAACAGATCTGGTTAGAGTTTTCTCGATAATTCAAAGCCTAATCTTATTTAAAAGATCACGCAACTGCATTTACCATACGTTCTAATATACGACGGTCCAACAGGGACGTCTCAATCGTCGAACGTTAGATTTTACGATATTACAGAGCCAACGATAGGTGTGCGCATTCAAATACAAAACCCCTATATTTCTCCACCATACCCTATGATGTAAATTCGAGATGATTTTAAAGAGTTGTCACGAAATAGGGTTTGGTGGAGACTATTCTTGAAAATGCTTTAACCAGTCTTGTCTAGGCTTCTGTCAATTACTGTACATGTACGAAGTTGACCTGAAGTACAGCACAATAGAATGTATAATAAGTCTGGATATCCGAATACTAGTGATGGTCGTAAATTAGGTATTTCGATTTGGCTGTACGCTCGCACGTAAGAGAGACTCAATGTATTAACCATTTCCCTCATGTAAAAACTTTTCACGCAATTGCAAACAGAGTAGACACAGGAACCGTCTGATCAGGGTCTGCTCTGTTTGCTAAATGAATTTGATACATCTGTTAATTTACTGTCTAAAATGACTACAAATGTCGACCTTTCATATTTCATTATAACTATTTTATCCATGAATATTCAGTAGGTATGGAAATTCGGAATATACATATAACAGGGAAATGGTTAAGGCTGCACCTTTGTTTCGAAAGTTTACCAACCCACACCATACAGGTTATTCATAATGATGGCTTCTAGCTACCGGTACAGTCGCTCGTATATACGAGTAATAGATTGGTTCTAAATGTACATTCACCGTTGTGGTTCAAATCCTAGTATGGACATTTGGATTCTCATTTGAGGAATCTTTCCAAATGGCTTGCGATAGGTCGGTAGTTCTACACGGGTGTTCTTCTTTGCATGAAACAATGAAAATTGTTCTTTGCACAGAAAAGCCTGTGGGATCTTCCTCTGTCTATAATTAGCTGGATGTCGCGATATGACAAATACTGTTAAAGCGACATAAACTCTATAAACAAAAGAACAGTCTCAAGTGGCTAAATATGGGTCTGTAAGGCAAGTGGTAGTTTAATGCAGGGCGAAAGTAATGCAGAAAACTCATTTAGGAGCTTTCCGCATTACTCTTGTCCTGCATTTAGCAACCACCTCTTTTTTAAACTTCCTATAACAGATTCAGCTGTACACACGATGTCAGGATGTGATTAACGCCCCTCCATATGGCTACACGGACGAACACAAGAACAGACGGGTACATAAGCCCGTAATGCTCTATCTGAACGGCAAGGAAAGGACAACATTACGAACTGATGCCAGCATGTGGGAGCATTGTCCTTAACCCTTTCCCTGTTGAATATTGATGTGAAAAATAATGACACCATGAATATTAATTAACTGACTTTTTATAATGGCATATGTACACATGATGTTTTGGTACTGGTACATGTAGAACATACAGAGTCAGATAGTTATGTCATAATTTCGTTAGCAAGCAGAGTAGACCATTATCAGACGGAGCTGGGTATATTGTGTTTGCAAAGGCGTAAAACATGTGTGCGATAGAATAGTTAACTGTACGCTCGACGGGTTTATTTGTATATTCAGGTCATTAAATACACGCATGACCTATAGGTCTTTTTCATTGCAGACACTTCGTTAATTCAATTGTTCCGGCTTAATGATTATTCAAAGCTTCCGTCAAAGGGACGAGACACCCAGATGAATTGGTTATCCCCTGCTGCAATCGAAACAACATTACCAGTCATTAAAGGAACGCGTGTGGACTGGCGTTTTGGTGGTTTTGGTATTTTTTATATCGTGAGAATTTACATAAATCCGAGCACCTTGCGTGCGTCAACGAATCACAGACACTTTCAACACTTTACTTCATGGAAAAAGACGTTTAACGCATTTGCAAACACAGTAGACCAAGATCAGATGGCTAATGTCGGTCAAATATTCCTGTTTTCATGTTACATGTATTATAAAAGGTCAGCTAATGGATATTCATGATGTTTTATTTCTTACATGAATTATAGTCATGGAGTAAAGGTTAAAGAAGCGCCTTATTTGAAATTATTCTTCAAATACAGATATGATTATCTACACTAGTTAACCAATAAATTCCTTATCAATTTAGAAAACCTCTTATTGTGGTCATTTGCCAGACTGTCCTTTTATTACGATATGTGCAAGACTGCGATTAACTCTTTCGCTGCCAAAGTTTGTCGGCTGCAAACTTTGTCATCTGCTACAATTTTCTATTTTTATGTTTCTTTATTTTTGTTAAAAGAAACAGTATCAAACAGTTTGGATCATAACGAGAGGCAGAGTCACTCGGTGTCTCATCTGGATCCAAACTGTTTGCATAGGTAATCACAGATGTGATATTGGAAGCGAAAGAATTAAATTAATGTATGATTGGGTCAAGGTGCATTCGAAAAGAAAAGTGAAGTTTCGTCATTTGGTTCAATAAAATGTTGTGTACTGATTTTTTATCTTCTGTGTAGCATATGCTATGAGATGCATATAGATAAATACGCCAATCAATCAATCAATCAATCAATCAGTCAATCAGTCAGTCAGTCAGTCAAGTCAGTCAGTCAGTCAGTCTGTCAATAAATCAAACACTCTATCAATATTTTTTATTTACGTAAACATTCAATTTATTATTCGAAGAGCAAGTATAAATAACTAAATTTGAATTAATCAGAAAGATCATAAATATCAACAGAACATTTATTGATACTTGTAAACACCTTATTGATAAAATGGTCATAAATTGCGGTTCAGTATAGTACATGGCTCAATTTTACCTTTACCAACCACCGGCTGACATGCGGCACACCTGTGTGCTGGTATTTGTGCAAACTCTTTAGCTCTAAATGAAACATCGAGAAACTCGATGTATAAATTAGTGCGATCCAAAGGGTTTCAAATCTGCCCATGTTTCAGAAAGAGCTTCAGGATATTGCAAACGCTACTGATTAAACCTTATACAGTGAAACCTCGTTCAAAAAGCAGTCGTTTACCTAAACAGTTTACAAAACTTCTTCAATAAAAGTTCGCTTTAATCAATTCCTTCATGTATATGTGTTTCAATGCATTTACAAAGTAGACCAAGATCAGACGGCTCATGTGTTACACCTTCCGTGTTTTGTTATAACTATTTTCTCCATGAATATTTAGTAGGTCTTGGCATTTGGACTAAATCTAGAACAGGGAAAGGGTTAAAGGATGACTTAATGTGTAGTACAGCGTGTATTAACCCTTCTCTTGCTGAATTTTAAAATACATTTCTCCTTCTTTACCCATGCCCTGTTGTATAATTACATATATCTTCACTGTGTACACGTATTTCGCTGTGCAATCACTGCTGTGGAGTGCACTGGTTGCACAATCAACTTGTAAAAAATGCAGACCCTGATGAGACAGCTCCTGCAGGAGCTGTCTCATTTGGGTCTTCACTATTTACAGGTAGGTATATTGACGTGAATAGCAAGCGAAGGGTTAAGCGGCCATTTGAAGAATTGTAAGTCTTACTTTGTAAACTAGGTGGTATCTTAATGCAGGACAAAAGTAATACAGAAAGCTCTTATGGGAGTTGTCTGTATCACTTTTACCCTGCATTAAGTAACCACATGCTTTCAAAGACGACTATGTGCAATACATAAATAAATGACTGCTTAAGACAGGTGTTCAAACTATTTCGTTTAGCTTTATTGCTGTGGTCTCTCTTTTGAAACTATATATTACATTAAAACAGGTTCATAAATCTTCTTAATCGACCTTTTATCAACTGAACATATAAACCTTTAAAAGCCGATGGATTGTTTAATACAGGACAAAAGCATTACAGACAACTCCTATACTTTGGACTTGTATAACAACGATTTGCCTTGAAGAACGGTAATTAGAACATTCAGCCAAAATCTACCTGTAACGAAAGAGCCATGGCCTTTAAAGAGGTGCCATTAGTTGTTATTTTACCATTTGCATTCTTGCAATATCGTCAGTACAAAATGTCAAACATATTGTTTATATTGGGTTTATTTTACATTCACTTTTTAAACCACGATTGGGGGCGTTAACCATCCTAGATCCCGATGAGACGCCATGTTGAAGGTTAACTGCAACCGTTTGAATGTGGGAGACGAGTGTACTGGTATTTGGTAACAGTGTAGACCCACATCAATGGCTCGTGGATGAGCTCTCGTATCAGGCTATGCAATGTTTAACATTCAAAGTCGTGCAGCAAGTTCACCGCTTTCCCACCAACTGGATATACATTTAAACAATGATGGACCATTCCACTTTGAAAATGAAGCGTTCAAAGGGCCAAGGATGCAAATGGGATTAAATTAAATCTATATCAGGTAGACAATACAAATATCTTAGACATATATAGTAAACCCCCTCTAAACCAGAATTCTAGTAGAGAAGAATTTAGATAATTTAAGACAGGTGGCTGCTTAATGCATGGTGAAAGTCATGCAGAAAACTCCCAGAGGAGCTTTCTGCATGTTGTTCACCCTGCATTAAGCTGCCACCTGTCCCCAAGAACGAACTTTTTAGTAATTTGAACGGGTTAACTATAATAGCACAGAAGATACAGCTGCAATTGGCGAGTTATGAACAGCATTTGCAAGCAGTTTAGATCTAGCTGGAATGTCGAAAAATCACAGTCGTAATATAATACAGTGAAACCCTTCTTACCTGGAATTTAAATAAAGAAGGGTTTAGGTATATTGGACAGACCAGTCCTTAATGCAGGACCATCCTGCATTAAACAGCCTCCTGCCGTTAAGACGGATACTGATACTAATTTGTTTGTCCAGTTTAGAAGGTGTTTACTTACCAACCATATGTCACTTTACTATGTTTGTTTGTTCGTTCAGCAATTTTACCTTAAATGGATGAGTTACCCGTTCATTCCCTGTTCTATGCTTATTCTAAATTTTAATGCCTAATGAATAGTCTTGGACAAAATAGTTATACATGTACTGACATATGCAAGGCGGAACATTGTAACAATTATGGAAACTAAAGACATGGGTCTATCAAACAGTTAGCAAACAGAACAGATCCTGATCAGTCGGCTCCTATAGGAGCCGTTTGATCTGGGTCTACCCTTTTTGCAATGCGTGAAAATGCGTTTTAAAAATGAGTTTAAGCCATCACTTTAATTACAATTTTTTATGGCCTAAATATAACCAATGTTAACTCCTCTTCACCAGAAGTTTAGTGGAAAAAAACTGAATTGCATGGCTTTCACCCTGCATTAAGCTGCCATCTATCTCCGAGGCCCATACATGTATTTATAATGAATTGAACGTCCGGTTTAGAGGGTTTTACTATACAATAAAGCCTGCCTTAAGCCACCATTTGTTTATTCAACATAGAAATTTAAAGGCAGGCGGTTGCTTAATTCTGGGCGAAAGTAAATTCATACGGTTCCTGCGGGAGCTTTCTGCATTTCTTTTAACCTGCATTAAGCTACCAGCTACAGTCACGACCCATAACTAAACTTCTTTTTAATGGCTGCTTAAGTCTGTTTAAACTGTATCTTCAAAGTAACGAATGGCCTTTGAGTTGATTTAACTGCAAGGATTAGTCAGATAGATTAAATCAGTGCGTGCTTATCGGCTTTACTCACTTATGTATTCATAGACTAATGCATTTAAATGGTGCAAAACCGATCGATATAAACTCTATTAGTAGTTTTACGGATGCTTTAACACTTTGAAGGCGGGACGCGAGTGTCTTGCCATTTGTAAACAGTGGATACCCAGATAAGAGGGTTCCTAGAGGAAAAACAGGGTCAGCAATACTTTCATGCAAAACACTCCCTAACTATATATATTTATACTGGATAAGGCTACATTAAAGCCCCTTCAAACCAAGGAATTAAGATACATTTGTACTTTTAGGCAGGTGGCTGCTTAACGCAGGGTGAAAGTCTGCCACCTGTCTCTAAGACCGATATTTATACTAAATTGAACGTCCGGTTTAGAGGGGTTTGCTGTATATCGTTAACCCATTACCTCATAGGCTATTTTAGATAAACCTCTTTGAATACCGAAAATGAGCATTAACTAGAGAAAAGGAAACTTTTAGACTTTTGTAGTTTGAAACAATTGTGATAAATAGAGCATTTGCTCCTATAGGAGCAAATGCTCTATTTATCACAACTGTTTCACAAAGTGACTTTTACAGAGTCGTCAAAAGTCATCAATATAACGGAATGGGTTAAACAAGGATGGGTCGCTTAACTGTGAACATTTAGCATTCAAAAGGTTCAGATTGGTATTACACGATTGGTTGAGGTGCATTTCTTCCTCTAATTTAGACTTTGTAATTAACGTAATCTGTCCATAAATAATGCGTTTTCCTAACATCTCATAAAAATTAAAATAACACTATTTGAGCCATTTTGTTAGGAGTTCCACGATCAGCACATGTCGTAAAAACACAATAACGATTCACATCGCCAATCGTAATGTATTTGCACTAGAACAAAATATCATCTCGATATCGCGAACACGAACGGAACAAATCGGAACAACGTTAAGTAGTTATGATTAAAAAGGTATAAAATGCACACGAATTATTATATAATTACAAAATATTATCCGTCTTTATTATAAGTATCGATGTAAACAGTTTATTTTGTATCACAGTGACAATTTTCGATATAAGTTCAAATTGACAATCTTCATAATAATGATTGAACAAAACAAATATCGAGTTTTATGATGTTATTGACAATATGTGTCTATTGTATACAGGGAAACGTCACTTTATTCCATCTAAAGAATTTGTTTTCTTTCGTGAAAGAAATGATGAGATCCGGAATATTATTTACATACTCGTATTTAATTAACCCATTCTCTCCTACTGACGCCTTTTTGCGTCTCTGTAAAAATTATTCTTTGAAACCATTGTGATAAATAGAGCATTTGCTCCTATGGAGCAAATGCTCTATTTATCACAACGTTTTCAAAACTACGCAATTCTAAAATTCTCCTTTTCTATAGTTAATGCTCCTTTTCGGTAGATTAACTCAAAGAGACTGGGTCTAAAATACTCTAGGATGGAATGGGTTAAAGTGGCATATTGACACGTGTACTTTTGCCAAGGCAGCCATTGTAGAATCGTATCTATATTATGCCATAAGTAAACAGAGCCGTCTGATCTGGGTCAACATGTATTATGTCTGCAAAGACGTAGCCATGCGTATTTATGGAGTAAAGGGTTATTCAAATGTATACAATTAAAACAATGATAGATCTACTGGCTAGTGCGTTGAATCTTATCTAGGACTGTTACGCATTTCTCAACCCTTTCTCTCATAGTAAATCCTTTCAACGCCCTTCTAACAGAGTCGATCCAGATCAGTCTGTAAGGGCTGTCTGGTCAGGTTCTTTTCTGTTTGCTTATGGATTATATAGATCTGACCCTACTGTTTTTGTCCTCGCCAAACATTCCCTTGAAAAGTGTATATACTAAATATCAAGTTAATAAAATTTAATATTCCTGAAGTGACATATTCACGCATAAATCGGAACGGGTTAAATCTGTGATACAAATCTGAATCCATATTTATATTGGGTATCAACAATTTCTAGACTTTTAAACTCCTTAACCCATTCCCATTCTAAAACCTGTGTAAACAGAGTAGACACCAGGTCAAATAGCTCTCACAGGAGCGGTCTGATCAGGATCTTCTCCGTTTGCTTATGAGATTATATAAATCTGATATTGCAGTTTTTGCATGTGTGTGTTCATAATCAATATTTCGGATGTCATGTTTTACATGAATATTGATGGAGTACAGGGTTAATGTGTTAAAATAGTTTGAAATGTATTAGGTGTATATCTTGCCTAATAGTATCCTTGTAATCAGGTGGTTGCTTAATGGAGAACACAAATAATGCAGAAAGCTCCTCTATGAGATTTCTGCATTACTTTTATCCCGAATTAAGCTACCACCTGCATCTAGCATCCAGAATTATACTTATTTAGGTGGTTGCATTACCGGGGTTTTACTGTATCTACAATCTAGTCCGGATGTGACTACATTTGACCCTGATGTATTAGATAAATCGTTGTATAAGAAATTTACAAATGGCCATGCCAACTTTAGCGTTTAGCCTGCGGAGTAAATTCACTTTTCCTCCACTCAAATATTGACCTGCCACGCGTTTAGAAACATAGGCTTTTCTGTACCATTTTTGAAATATACAATCCGAATGTCAAATAGAATGGATCTAAATGAGACGCCGAGTTACTCGGCGTCTCATCTGGATCTAACCTGTTTATAGAGGTATACATTACATCAAACACAGCACGCTAAAGATTTAACAAGAAATAGTTAAGTGTGTATATAAATAATCGGCGAACGATGTTATTTCCTTCTTGAGAGGGAAACCTTTAAATCATATCAATATCGAACCCCCCGTTATACCAATATGTATAATGGTTATTGAGGATATCCATTGTAGGCTAAAATGCAGTTTGTAAATATTGTTCTAACACGTCATATCAATCGGGTTTAGACCCCTGCCAATGATCGATTTAAGTTGGGATTGCACTACATTATCAAGCTAAAGATAATATCCATAAAGTCTAAGAATGAAACAAATGGTTCTGAAGGTGCATGTATGTTTATACTGATGTTCGCTCTTCGTGGCTTTATCTAAACTCCGAATTTTAACCTTTAAATTGATCAGCAATCTGTCGTCTGTAACTATTACGGTCTTCTCCATGTCTCAGAGCAGAATTACCTTCATTTCTTTTTCAAACCACTGTTACAATGTCAAACATGGTCGGGCCTAATGAGATACTGATTCATTCTGTGTGTCATCTGAATCCAAACTGTTTGCAAAACGAATGACACACCGTCGTCGACAGCGTCTTTACAAATAACCAAATATCGGAGATAAAGTACTTAAGAATACGGCGTTGATTTAAGTAGTCTGCCTCCAATCGGCAGAATGTGTACACAATTCATTCACGATGAGAATGGCCAGACAATCTTTCTTAGAGGCTCATCAATAAAACACACGGCCCGTGGTGGTAATACAAGGGCTGTACTATTTGTACATCATCAAGAAATTACTGAACATGCTGAAACAACAAACACAACCTACACTACGAAAGCTGTTCCATTACTCAGTCCGTCCTGACATAAGTCTGACAAAATGGTGTCCATTTTGATCGCATACAGATGCATTCGCTTTTACTTTTAATTTATAGATGGGTCTACATGACGTATATAAAACAAATTTTAATCCCTTACATGATGAATATTCATGCAACACATACTTAGATAAGTTACATGATCGTTATAATGGCACATCGTGACCCCATAATACTTGACCAGGGCAAAACACTGATGAATCAGATCTATATATTTCCAATTTAAAGCAAACAGCAGATCCGTAACAGAGGCTCATACAGAATATTAACATGGGTTTTGATCCCTATAAACCAATTGTTTAATTGCACTGGCGCCAAATATGTATTAGAAAGTAGAAAAGTTTATCTAAAAGTGTGTTTCTGAAGGAATTTATTTGTCAATTTGATGTGCGGAAATTAATTTGCGAAGCAAACCCTACATACGCTCTGACTTGGGTGTACGCTGTTTTTGTTTTGTTTTTTGTTTATCCCTTTACTCCATAAATAAGCATTTGCATGCCATTACAAACAAACTAGACAAAGATCAGACAGCTCCTGACGGAACCTTCTATCAGGGTCTGTTCGTTTTACTTAGGAAATAATATAGATCATAACTAAATATTCCTATGTTCAAGTGCCACTGTAAATACTAATCTAATTCATATTCAGCATATCATTATTTCTTACATAAGTATCCACGGAGTAAAAAGTAAACCCTAGGAACACAGTGCACACATTTGTGTGGACACAAAGAACGAGCATTATCGCATGTTTATGTTTCTATAATTAATTACTTTGGCGGCGTTGTATTCTTTTATTACCCGCCTTTATCATTTTGTTCGCAAATATATAATGATAAAGGTATAACCAACCAATACTTCATACCTAAGCACGTCCATAGATATGCTCCTCGTCAGTGGACACGCTAACCCCATTAACTATCTACTCAATAAGTATTTATGTATGAAATAATGACGTCATGGATATCATATAGGTTAAGTTTTATAATGTCAAACGAATACAGGAAATGTTGGCCATGTCAGAAACTATTGAATCATATCTATAGTATTCCATAAGCAAACAGAGCAGACCCTCATCAGACAGATCCTATAGGAACCGTCTGATCTACGTCTGCTATATTTGCAAAGTGTAGAAAGGCGTATTTATGGAGTAAAGGGTTAACACATACACCGCTTGTGAAAAAATAATTTCTGCTCAAATTTGGATCTGGCGCAAGTTTGACAAGTTCCGATTCGATCAAGTTTTAGAGAAATATTGATTGAGTGTCAAAGAGTTTGGATCCTGGTGAAACGTCAAGTTACCCGGTATATCATCTGGAGCACATGTGGTATAGTGGTTAATAGATAACTATCAATGAACCAGAGACACAAAGTATTATTAATGTTATATTATTCATGTATAAATTGGCTTCACGTCATTACTTCGCATTACTGTTACTATACATCAATCAGAAACAGAAAGGGTACCTGCTGCCTAGTGTAATGGGTTAAGTGGCCCTGAGTTAGGAAGGCGTATAAATTGCCATAATTATGTCTGAGTCAGATTAGCCATAGTCCAAGTAGTAGACTAAATGCCTCAAGATTCTATTAAACAGTGATGAGACTGTCATCATTAACGGACCAATAATTGACATGCGACTAATTATGAAACAGAGATTGATTGAGTGCTGTTATTCGAAACGTATCCAACATGTTCTCAAGCTACAGAAATGTAATTCGTCAATGTCAGGATATCGTTCTTATCGACTGCTTGTGAGCTTGCTTTAATGTTGGCTGAACAAACAAAGAAGTAAAATTACATGGCATTATCTGTGGTAGATTTTTCTAACTCGCTAGCGGCGAGTAACAACCAGGATTGGAAGCTGCGTGAGAAACTCTGGTGATGAAATGATTCCTTTGTGCTGAATAGCATTTTACTTCATGAACATTTATGCAAGAATCCATCACTTCATGAATATTTATTGACTTCAATTTTATAACGGTACCCATGACACTTTTGGCGATTGCAGAAGCTGTAAAATCAGATCTATATTTTCCATAAGTATGCAAACAGAGCAGACCACTCTGCTCCATTAGGAAAAATCTGATCCGAGTCTACTCTGTTTGCTAATGTATCAAAGACGTCTCTATCGGGTGAATCGTTAAATAACAAAAGTTCTTTATACTATACAAACACTTTTGAAACACCAATTTCTTCTATCTCAAATTTGTGATAATTTTAATTACACTGTTCGCTTTAAGGGAGGGGATATCGTATACAATTGCTCCGTGTTGATTACACCGTGCACGTTTTAGAGACTACATCAAACGAAAGCGTTCTGTGTTGATTACACCGTACGCGTTTTAGAGACTACCACACACACAATTGTGCTATATTGATTACACCGTACTCGTTTTAGAGACAACACTACGCGCAACTGTTCTATACTAATTACACCGTACGCGTGTTAGAGACAACACTACGCACAACTGTTCTATATTGATTACACCGTACGCGTGTTAGAGACAACACTACGCACATATGTTCTATAGTGATAACACCGTACGCGTGTTAGAGACAATACCACACATAGTCGTTCTATATCATTACACCGTATACATGTTAGAGAAAACACCACGCATATTTTTCTATATTGATTACACCGTACACATTTTAGAGACTACACCACAAACAATAAAATAATGGTTCTATGTTGATTATACAATACACTTATTGGAGACAACATGGTACACAAATGTTCTGTATTGATTACAACGTACATCCTGACGACATCGTACACTACACTATTTCAAAATTCAAACATGTATCTTAAATAATAAAACAAAGACGCGCTTGCAGGCATTGTGTCTTGTACACAATCAGTCACAGTGCGATACTGAAAACAGATCAGTGTCATATCAACGATTTATTGCCAACGTCTCAATCCCAGTTTTGAGCGGAACTGAAATATGTACATGTGTATCACTTTTCTCTAAGTTATTAGGATTTTGTACGCAAGTCAGAATAATACATGTAGCTGTAACTAGGCAATTTTATCTGACCATCAAAATATATGTTAAAACAAATTAAAAGTCCAGTCCTGGAAACGGCAATTATTTGTTGATTGTTGATAAAGCCGCCATTTTTAGGATGACTAGGCCGTGTCCGCTACATGACAATGTCAGAGCTACAAATGTACAGGTAAAGGTACGTACTCAAATACTAAATTCGTCATTTCTCCGCCAAACCCTGTACTCTGACCACTCTTTAGAAGTGTCTGTTTGAGACGATTCTAAAGAGTGGTCACAGTATAGTATTTGGTGGAGAAATAAAGGGGCTATTCGTGAAAATGTTTAATTTACGCATCTTTTCTGAAGCTCTGAGTGTATTAGAGATTTTAAATACGCCACCATTCCAGTATTGGAAACATAAAGTCTGTACAAACCCTGGTCTGTTACATTATTTAGATTTCGTTCACAATTTTCGGAAACTATTGACCAAGTGTCAAACAGCTTGACTACTGATGAGACCCCGGGTTACTCAACGTCTCATCTCAGTTTCAGTTTTATTTTAAAATTATGCAAAGTATCCGCTTTTTATGGAAGATGCATTAACATCTAAATATGGCATACAGTAATACAGTCACAATGAAAGAAAGCCGCTAACTACAAATGCCATGCATAAAAATAGCATACCGGTATTCTACAGAGAGGAGAAAGAGAAAATAATATGTTGTTATGTGGATCCAAGCTGTTTGCAAATGCGATGCAGTTCGCGCCTGTGTGCTGTTTTCCCTGTTCAATTTAAATGCTATTAGCAAGATTTATTATTGGTATGCCGTTGTTTTTCCACAGTATGTTCCTTCTTTTTTGTTGTTGTTTACTGTTTCCTCTGTAGTATCTTAGTTACCGTTCTGGTAATGATATGTATCGCATTAGTTGGGATTTGCTTAACCCATTACTCACTAGACTATTTTAGACCCAACCTCTTTGAATAAATCTACCGAAAGGGAGCATTTACTACAGAAAATGAACATTTTAGAATTGTGTAGTTTTTAAATTATTGAAATAAATAGAGAATTTGCTCCTATGGAGCAAATGCTCTATTTATCACAATGGTTTCACAATGTGACATACAGAGACGCCAAAATATGTTACAATAAACGAAATAAAACTTGAAACGTGACACGCTTAGCATAGTAAGAGTTAATTACGCCAATGAAGTCCGCCATATTGCATTATTACGCGATATGGGTTTACAATATAGACAACGGCCAAATTGCATTATTGGACTTTGCAACATTAATTGATCTCATTGTAATACGTATTGAACGTATTACATAAATGATTAGTACATTACATAGTCAATTAACTCTTTGCCTCCTTAGCGCGACATGACTGGCATTTTCAAACAATTTAGATCCAGATAAGACGCCGAGTAACTCGGCGTCTTATCATGATCCAAGCTGTTTGACACTCGGTCAATAGTTACTCAAGAGATTGAACAGACCAGAAGTAAGTAAATATGTTAGCAGAACGGAGTATGAGCAGATCTATTTGTTTGTCTTCAGGCTAATTGTTAAGTGTATAAAGTTATGTATCCAATATATAGTTTTTACTTCCCGGTGTCTTATATTTCATCTGCTAACCCTTTCCCTGTTTAATATGTATTCAAGATTTTATCACATCATTAACATAACATAACATAAATTTTATTTGGCATTAAGTTGCATAAAGCACATATATAGCCAACACTCATGGACAGAATAAATAACTTAGAACACAGAAAAGGGATATGTATCACCGTGGTGGAAACTAAACTGTAAAATCAGATCTATAAATGCCCATTAGGCGTGAAAGGGCGTTTAAATATGAGGGAAAAGGTTAACAAAACATTTCGAATGCTTACATTTAGCTCGAGCTCAGTGATCTATAATTCTATATATCTATAGAATATCTTGTTATGTCGCCCCGTATCCCACTATTCGAGACCTGATTGGCATTTACAAAGAGCTGGGTTTCTCACAGCATCCAAGCATTTGACACTCGGTCAATAGTTTCTCAAATCTGGGTGGTCAACATTGCATCCGATACAAATTGAAGGATATGTTACTTTTGCATATAGCGGGATAATGGTTAATAAGATATGTTTTATCCTCTTCCCTCATATAAACGTGTTTTCATGCTTTTGCAAACAGAGCAGACCCAGATCAGACGGCTCCTATAGGAGCCGTCTGATCAGGGTCTGTTCTGTTTGCTTTTGACATGATATAGATCTGATTCTACAGTTTTTGTCAAAGCAAATAAAAACCTTGACAATGTTACCTTATACAAATTCAGTTAATAAATATTCATCATGTAATTATTTCTTACATAAATATTGAATAGGGACATGGTTAATTAGATACTAGATTCATAGACACCAGACCCTTGTGCATGGCTCCTGTTATTTCCAAATGTGCCGCATTAGTAAACTAATAGCCCCCGGGCATGTTGCAAACACGGTACAGCCAGATCAACTGCTGTCTCACATTACAGAATCTGGTCACGTTAGAGCGGTGCGAGTGGGACATGAAAATAGCCGTTTTCCCTCAGTGTGACCATGTGACTATTTACTGTATACTGTATAATAGATGTAAATGCTTCTTGCATAAAAGCGAGACTTTGTATTATTTAAAAATAAAATTGGAAATTGGAAATTGGAGTTTAATCATTTACACCATACATACAATTTTAATGCCTTGCAAACAGGGTAGACCCAGATCTGAAGGCTCCGGTAGGAACCCTCTGATCAGGATTTATTATTTTTGCTTATTAAATGTATAGAACCGATTCTCTCATAACCAACATTTCTCGTCTTCAAAATTCATCTAATCGATATTCTTTATAATTCCCTGTTTTCTTCATTGTGATATTCTTTAGTCATGCTCCAGTATTTCTTATGTGAATATTCATGGAGTGAAGGGCTAAATCAACTCCTACAGAACATTACATGCCCAAAAAGAAACCACACTACCGCACATTGACTGATCTATGTCTAGTTTAAAAATGTTCGAGCAATCGCTTTTATGTGTCACAACCTGAACAATTTGGCTGCCACGTTTTGTAATCAGCAAGATCTGTAGTCTGCTTCAATTTCCACGTTTGATGTTTCTTTATACTTGTTGCAAATCCTGATTGGATCAAGTAAGCATGAATAGTTTTAATTTTGGTAATTGTATCCGGCCGAAATATCTTGCATCCTTCGAATGCGTTAAATGGGTCCACAAACATATACAAACAGTGTAGACCAAGATCAGGCGACTTCATAGGCAGCAATGTTAGTACAGCAGAGACATGGATAAATTAAATAATTAAAACTTTTTGTTTAAAGAATCTATCATTTATCTTTCCACCGAGTCCTGTGCTGTGATTACTCTTTAGAATCGTCTCAAAGAGAAGATTCTAAAGAGCGATCACAACATACGGTTTGGTTCTAGTTTTTGAAAAAAAAACTTATACAGTAAAACCTCTCTAAACCGGACGTTCCGCTTAGTATAGATATCGGTATTGGAGACAGATGGCAACTTAATGCAGGGTGAGAGTCATGCAGAAAGCTCATAGAGCTTTCTGTATGACTTTCACCCTGCATTAAGCAGCGACCTGCCTAAAAGTATATAAATTCTTCTCTACTAGAAATCCGGCTTATAGAGGTTTTACTGTGTATGGTTCTGCAGAGTCTGCACTGTTTGTAACTCGACATTCTGAAGAAACCCGACCCCTTTTATATTGAACAGACACTACTGTTCATAATGAGTGACCTTTCCACTTGAAATAAATCAGCATTCAGAGTGAATCAGTTTTACATAATTCTGATAAGAGCAGCCACTACTTGTACATTATACTTGCAACTAAACGGGGTACAGTGGCATCTGTCCTAAACGGTCATTCATTTATTGAACATATGATTCTTAAAAAGCAGGTGGCTGCTTAATGCATAGCACACGTAATGCAGAAAGCAGTTATAGGAGCGTTTTGCATTACTTCTGACCTGCATTAAGCTATTAGATCTACCTGCCTTACAGACCCATTATTGTTGATTGCCGCTTATGGCATGTTCTACAGTAGACAATAACAATAAATCATATAGTGAAAGTAATTGCTGGTATACTTAACCCTTTACGTGTGGGAAACTAGTCCCTAACGCCCTTTGGAAACAGTGAAGACCCAGTCGAGAGGGTTCCTTGAGAGGCAGTCTCATGGGGATCTGCAATGATTGCCATGTTACAATTGTCTTTAAAATATCTCTGAACAGCTTGACCTGTTTGAAGTTTGGAATAGTCCGTGTGAAATCCCAACACTATGGGGTTTAAAGCACCAGGCAAATTTGCAAGCAACGCTTGTCTGATGTCAAAGTGTATGTAAAGCAAATTCATTACATATACACATACAGTAAAACCTTTCTATAATGACCTCTAAATTACATCAAATATTTTGTTTTAAAGAGGTGGATGCTTAAAGCAAGGTGAAAGTAAAACAGAACGCTCCTATAGGAGCGTTCTGTTTTACTTTCACCTTGCTTTAAGCAACCATCTGCTCTAAATACCAACTAATTAACACAATTAAGTGGTCGTTATAGAGAGGTTTAACTGTACACGTACACTAGGCGTTCTGATATCAGTGCAAAGTCTCTTACATGATTAGAGCATCGTGTGTTGCTATATTGTTATTGAAAACAGAAACAGATTTGAAATATTGAGAGCCCTAAGCCTCTGAATGCTGGACGTCCATAGCAGAATGGCCCATCATTGTTTAACATCATCTAGAGTTGGTTCAGTATTCAAGGATTCGGGTTTGTCTGAGGAATCTGAATTCAAAACTGCATCGATCATGATCATAGAGTTCCCCCAGGACCGCTCCGGTCTGGGTCTACACTGTTTGCAAGTGTCAATGTATTCGTCTCGCGGATACTAAGTGGATAAAGTTACATTATGTTTGGTTTATCTATCTAATTGCTTTTTAGGGGGTTGGCATTATTGTATTTAGTATACAATATTTGATTTGATTGCTGCACTAGAGGAAAATAATTTGATTCATATTGAATAAAACATATTTTAAAATATTATATTGTTTTGTACTTGTACTTTCTCTTATCTTCAATATTTAAACCGATTTATCTTCAATATTGAAACAGACTCTCTCTAAACAAGTTCCAATCTAACTCAAGCATCGAGGGAAGAGCATCTGATAGTATCTGATTGGGAAATAAACGACCTGCAATTCGCACGTAGGATATTTCCGTTCAATTTTGAACATAAAACTATCCAACTGATTTCAAGTGCCAGACCTTTCAAATGTTGTAATCCTTATCACGCTGTGAACAACTGTCTGTTAAAATTTCTTCCGATTCAGTCATGATTTTGAGAACATATTGACCGAGTGTCAAACAACTTGGATCCTGATGAGATGCCGAGTTGCTCGGCGTCTCGTCTGGATCCAAACTGTTTGCAAATGTAAATCAGATTGCGGAGAGCGTGATAAGAATTAACCTATATCAGAAGGATGAATTCACCCTCACTGCTTATCAAGATGAACATGTTGACCTTTGAAACCCTTTCCCCGTTGTATATTCATGTAAGAAATAATGACACCATCAATATTCATTAGCTTTTTATACAGGCATATGCACACATGATTATGTTGGTTTTGCTAGAAACTGTACTGTTTGCAAAGGCGTGAAATGGCGCCTGTATGAGGAATAATGTTAATGCAGTGTGTTCTGAGAGTAAAAAGACAAAAAAGTATACATGACTTACATGATAACATACTTTCAATATTGTCTTGGTATATAACCTGCTCGAGATCGTCATGACTGGGCAACAAACCTGACATCCTTTAGACGCCTAAGTTAGTGTATCGTTTAATACTTCCATTTTATACTGTCGTCACTTCATATTATATCTAAAAAACCACACATGACACATTCTAATGTAAAAAGACATTATCAAAGCCTAGCTACTTGATCATGGTCAAACCCTTTGACCTGCTGTCTTATCTGGGTACAAACAATTAGTGGAACAATGTAAATCAGTATACGCACGACCGTGTAAAGGATGTAACAAAAATGCGAATGCCGGGCAATAAATCACATTATTATACGTTACATAGCTACTATTATTGTTGTGCAAGAATGCTAATATTTGTTATCGGATATGCCAGGGGTTATCGCATCCTGTCTACGGGGTGCCCGTCCTTGGTTAAGCGGCGAGTAATTTGCTGCTGTTTATCCTTGATTATTCTGAGTAAATATATTTGTAAAAACTGCAAGCTGCTTCGGTTTGTTCATTTTCTTTATATTTACAGAATGCGTATTTACTGATATACCGACTATACATGTAATGAAGCTACAGATACTCATCTGGTCAGTAGAACTTGTCTTAATCGGCCAATCGAATTTAGATCATAGGAGTTTTAAAAAGCAGGGGATTGCTTAATACATGTCAAAAATAATACAGAAAACTCCTAGGAGCTTTCCGCATTACTTTTGACTTGCATTAAGCAATAACCACCTGCCTTACAGACCCAAAACTAGACCTGTAGTGTTGCCGCTTACGACATATTCTATACTGTACAGTCTATTTGAAAACATTGTAACAAACCTGATTGTAGAGGAATTATGCAATTTAATGAGTAAGTTGTTTCCAAAATATCATAAGTCAAGCAAGAAAAGATGCGTCCCAATCTGTTAACAGCAAACCAGTCTATTGCCCCTGCTCATTAAATTCGAATCGAAGAGGAAACGATTCTACTGAGTAGCAGTGCCACTTGATACTCCTCTTATCTACAGTTCTAGTCATTATTTATCGATCATATAATTGTAGCTTGTTTCGCATTATTTTCTGCAAAATCATTATTTTCGTACGCTCTTGATAGCATCTCTTTGACGTTTTTCTGTGCACCATTTGTTGGTAATTGTATTTTATGCGTATTTTTATGTCCTTGTGTTATGCTATCGTCGCCTAAATGGCAATCCTGGTGAGAGCATGAAATAAAATCCAGAACCTTTTAATCTCATACAACTGTAAATGCCAAGTCTTAAAAGCAAAATCACAGCTTGAAGGTAGACTTTATAACCAACACCAAGTCACATTATCCTATAAAAAGACAAGAGTCATTCAAGTTAAGACGAAGCTAAGGACTGAGCGTCAAATATCGCGTATCCTGGGGAGACTTGCTTTTTCGGCGTCTACTTGTAGAGTTGTCTGCAAACGTCACCCATACCACGCTTATTACGGTTAGGTTTGGCACAAACATACATTAGAACGTATCTCAAGCGACCTTATATGAATTTGACACATAAATCTTAAAAACAGGTTTGCTTAATACAGGGCAAACGTGATGCAAAAAGCTCATATATGACATATTTGCATTACTGTTTACCTGTATTCGGCTACCACCTGCCTCACAGACCCATAATTATATTGGTGATCGCTTAAGACAGGTTCTACTGTACATGCCATGTTGTAGGGCACTAATAAAAAAGAATACATGTTACAAGAACAACACATCCTCTCTGAAGCGAACAACTAAACGAAGAATAATTCTGAGGTTTAAAGTCAGGTGGTAGCTAAATGAAGGGCGTAAGTAATACTGTAACAGAAAGCTCCTACATTTGCTCCTTGCATTACTGTCGACCTACGTTAAGCAACCATCTGCTTTTAATGACACGTATGTTTATTCATTAAAAGCGGAAATCGTGTCTTGGTGTTACAAATCATTCAATAAATGAGTTACACTTAACACTGTCCCTGTTCTATGTTTATTCCAAATTTCAATACCTACTGAATATTCATGGACATAAACATTGTAATGACATTTGGAAGGTAGAACATTGCAGCAATTTTAGAAAAAAAAGAAACAGATCTTTCAAATTCAAGAAGCAAACAAAGCAGACCCTGATCAGACGGCTCTAGTATGGGTCCTCTCTGTAAGCAAATGCGAAGGAACGGGTTCAGCACTCTATACACGTACCATTACAACTACAACAACTCGACAAATAAAAGACTATGATAATATACAGTATAACCCCTCTAATGCGACCAATTAATAAATAAACATGGCTGTCTTTATAAGCAGGTGGTTGCTTTCTAGGAGCTTTCTGCATTACTTTTGTCCTGCATTAAGCTACCACCTGCATATAGTAACTAGAATTATACCTCTTTTATGTGGTCGCATTAGATGAGTTTCACTGTACATATCAAATGTATACTCTTC
Organism: Azorinus chamasolen; assembly: GCA_963576725.1. Classification (NCBI taxonomy): domain Eukaryota; kingdom Metazoa; phylum Mollusca; class Bivalvia; order Cardiida; family Solecurtidae; genus Azorinus; species Azorinus chamasolen. The sequence goes on from OY755239.1 coordinate 15,566,140, forward strand.
AATGTCTGAATCGACTATAAATTGAAGGAATGGCGCGACACTCACTAATGGTATATAGTGGAGTTGGATTTCTCATCAGCCTTTCCCATGCTTGAAAGTTTGGCCAATACTTGCAACATCAACCTCCGACCACTATACATGTATTAACCATTTCCCTCATATAGAAGCTTATCCGCGTCTTTGTAAAAATAGTAGAAACAGACAGGAACCGTCTGATCAGCGTCTGCCCTATTTACTGATGGAATTATAATAGATATGACCGGTCGTGTATACATATGCCATTATAATATTCATGATGTCATAATTTCTTACATTAATATTCAACAGGTGTCAGTTATTCTAATATATATACAATGTTTAACTGAAGATCACGACCGCGTACATAATTATGTAACTCCTCTCATAGCCATACTACGTGTACACTACGCCTATCCTGCTTACCTATGTTCAATTTATATATAAATTTGTCTCTCGGAAACAGTGTCGTACTGCATTGCAAACAATGTAGACCCAGATCACACATCACGTCATGATGAGTATCTGATCAATGTTTACATTTATAGACATATAGAGAACACATCACTACACAATCTGTTGAGAGACACATGGTGCAAACATTTGCCATAGGTCTGGTCTGGGTCTACACTCTTGATAATGCAATAAGTCCAATTTAGCCAGACAGCGGCTGTGTCAACAGATTGGGCCCCGATGAGACGCCGAGTTACACGATAATATAATATAAGATAATATAAAACGTATTTCAGGGGTGAGTTAAACGGTAATATCTCGTTCCAGTGGTCTAGGGTAAGATGGGTAAATTAATACATTTTCAAAAATAATTCATTTATTTCTCCATCAAACCCTATTTTGAGACCACTCTTTAGAATCGTCTCGAAGAAACAACATAGTTTTATGTGGAGAAATTGCGATTTTAGTATTTGAGTACGCACCCTTATATGTTGTTCTGTAACCTTCATTGTTCTGGTGTTTTTGAATGATGTTAAATGAATATGAACTAATCCCTATCCCACGAATCTTCGTGTAAGAAAATAATATTATGAATAGTAATCACCTGTGTTATAACCGCAAATACACACATGCATGTTTATCCATGACAGAAAATGCAGAATATCAAGCAAAACAGATTCTGATCAATAACACCTGTAGTGGATGTCTGATCTAGGTCTACTTTGTTTGCAAAGGGGTCAAATTTGTATATGAAGTTAAGGGAATTCATGATTCATTCGTATAGAATTCTAGTCACGACTGAAAGTATGTGTCTTAGTTCTTTTGTCTGACTGGTTACCTGTATCATATGAATCTAAACATTTACCCCATAAATACGCATTTCTATGCATTCGCAAACAGAGTAGACACAGAGTAGATGGCTCCTATAGGAGCCGTCTGATCAGGGTCTGCTCTGTTTGCTTATGATATAATATAGATATTATTCTACGGTTTTTGCGATTGCCAAAAATCCCTGCGTCCATGTGCTATTATAACAAATTAATCCATTTAATATTAATGACATCATTACATGTACTTCTTACATGATTATTCATGGAGGAAAGGGTTAAGATATGCTAGAGACAATACAGTTCTAACATAATCAATTAAAATACATTGATGCACCAGTATGAAGATAGTATGCATACCTTAATTCAGAATGTCTGGTATTTCATTTATAGAACCATTTTTATACAGCAAAGAAGAAAATACATTTCAGTACTCGAGAACAGCTGCAAAATACAAATAACAACTTCAAACGAGTCTGAGTTATCTGGCAACAGTTGGTTTTTGTAATACACTGCTGTATGCATTGCTCTCGAGCACGTATTTATAAATCATTAACCTTTAACATGCCGTGTAGCCAGTGTCTGACAAAACAATTGACGTCAGCTACAAATTTCAAAATTGGGGTATCCTTTCTTTTCTGAAGCACGAATGCAAACTTATACCAGTTTGGATCCTGATGAGACGCTGAAGTACATGGCGTCAGCATTTGGTGAAATATGTTCACGAAACGTTATCATGAATTACAAATGCAGCTAATAGACCGCTAATTGTTAACGTAACCCTTTCAATACTGAAGTCTCAAAAGCTAAATGAACGAAATAAGAGCTCCTGATAATATTCGTAAATTAATATATTCCTTTATTTCTCCACCAGACCCTATACTGTAACCACTCTTTAGAATTGCCTCGAAAATTCTAAAGAGTGGTCACAGTATAGGGTTTGGTGGAGAAATTACGATTTTAGTACTTGAGCACGCACCCTTACACGCATCTGTAGCTCTGCAAAGTGTTTTATGCAGAGACAGAGTCTATTATTGTAAAAAAGAGTTTATGAAATATTATAAAAACAACAGTGCAGTTTCCGATTTGTGGGTTACCCAATTGGCCTACTGATCTTGGTTTATATTGTTTGCAACAAGACATTTAACCAATCCTTGTAGCTTAAGCGTTAAGTGTAAGCAACTCGCAAATATTAAAAACCACTAAATATTACATTGCCATTATGCCACGCGAACATTAAATACCTAAAATGATAATAGCGATTCATTCGGGTCCCTTTCAGCGGCCATGTTTCTGTTTGACCTGATATTAACTCTTTCCCTACTCTACGTTTATTCCAAATTTGAATACCTAGAGTGAATATGCATGTCAATAAATAGTTGCTCGTCGTTTCATCTTGATCCAATGTGTTTGCAAACGCTACTCTAAACACGGTTAGTAAGATAATGACGGGCGGTTATCTGTTCACTGTTCTGGTTGCGGTGAAATTTTGTTTCCTTTGTCCATTGACATTTCAGATCAGATTTGACATACATGTACATACGTCTTCGATGAGACTTACTCGTCAAGTTACAGGTTGCGTCATGTTGTGAATGGACACTGACAGAACAAATATATCCAAACTTGGTTAAACAAATACAATGTAATAATAATAATGTAAACAATGAGTGTAGTTATATTATCATTGAGGCATATATAATAATAACGGACATACATTTATGAAAGAATGATTTACATTGTGTACAATGCACAGCAGAAGGGATACAGTTTATGTTATTGATGTATATGTCACAGTAGAAATTACGATTCAGGACAATCGTCGATTTTCCTAGGTCAGATTACGATCGCATTCTCTCCTAGGACAGACTCTGATCCTAATACATAGTAAGGACAATCGACGATTCTACTAGTACAGATTCCAATCACAGTCTGTCCAATGCCAAACTGTAATTCTATCATGAAAATTTACAATTTTACTGAAGAATTTAATTTATTAGATTTAGATATGACACTTTAATTCTTCTAGAAAAATGTACAATTCTACTGGAATAATTTATTATTAGTGTTATATATGACACTTTAACTCTACAAAGAAAATCTACAATTCTACTAAAAGAATAAATTATTTTAAGATCACAAGTCTATGTTCAAAATATGACAAACAACAAAAATTATTAATGATTTAAAAAGACAATCGGAGTTTGTCCTAGGAGAGATTGCGATTGCAATTTGTCATAGGAGAATCGACGATTGTCCCGAATCGCAATTTCTACTGTAACATATACATGCATAAATTGTGCAGTGTAACTAATGCATGTGCTATTTAACCATTAACTTGCTAGACCATAAACCGCCAAAGACAAAAATCGTTGACATAATTTTCTTAATCGAATTTTCTTCTCAAAAGGCGAATTGGGTGTCAAAAAGTTTGAATCATAATGAGAAGCTTAACTACACGACATCCCATCTGGATCACCACGTGTGCATCGGTTATCACACTTTCACACACGCTATGTTGATAAAGGTCCAAATAACATAAGAAGACTTTATTAACATTACAGATTGCTGAGACCTATATCTACATCTGCACATTTGTATCAGCAAATGCGCGTGACAATCAGCAAACCATGTCTAACGTCTACAAAAGAAACTATAAAGAAGCAGTGTCGGCACAAAGCAAAGGATCCCGTGCCTCATACCAGGCTCTGCACTCTAATGCTTCAGCTGTTATACAGAGACCAAGATAAGATGCGTAAATTTAAACATTTTCAAGAACTGCTTCTTTATTTATCCACCGAAACCTGTATTGTCACCACTCTTTAGAATGTTCTCTTCGAGACAATTCAAAAGAGTGGCCACACTACATGTATATGGAAACATGACGATTTTTAACCCTTCGCTTGCTAATCGCGTCAATATACCTACCTGTAAATAGTGAAGACCCAGATGAGACAGCTCCTGCAGGAGCTGTCTCATCAGGGTCTGCACTATTTACAAGTTGATTGTGCAACCAGTGCAGTCCACAGCAGCGATTGCACAGCGAAATACTTGTACACAGTGAAGATATATGCAATTATACAACAGGGCATGGGTAAAGAAGGAGAAATGCGTTTTAAAATTCAGCAAGCGAAGGGTTAATATTTTGGTACGCACTTTTATCAGTAGATCTGATTGTACATGTACCACACAGTTATACGTGTACTAGCGAAAACGTTTCTACAGATACAGCATCCACCATCTATCTCATGAATATTCATGTAAGAAATACTGACTTCATGCATATTTATTACCTGACTGCAATTTATGAAAATGGGATCTTTGACAGAAACTGCAGACTAATATCCATAAGCAAATAGAACATACCGTGATCTTACAGGAACCGTGTGATCTGGATCTACTCTGCAAGAATTTATTTGATAATCCGCCTGTTAATGCATTTGCAAAACAGAAGATAACCAGGCCAGGAATTGCTCTGCATGGGTGCAAGGGTCTGCTCTGTTGCAACTCTGATTCCTTACTGCCATGACAATAATGTTCTCAACTTAATTTTCGTTTGTGCTACAATTTAATCCATTCACTCATATTGAAGACGTTTGACGACTCTGTAAAAGTCACTCTGTGAAACCATTCTGATAAAAGAGCATTCGCTCTTGTAGGAGCAAATGCTCTTTTTATCACAATAGTTTCAAACTACAAAATTCTACAAAAAATCATTTTCTCTAGTTAATGCTTCTTTTTCGGTAGATTTATTCAAAGAGGTTGTATCTAAACATAGCGTATGAAGTAAAGAGTTAAGAAATATTCATGATTCGTGAAGCTGTTTAAAGGTGTTCACCAGGTAAAGAGTTACATTGTAAGACCGTGCAATTCTGTTTCAAATTAGTTTAACCCTAGTTCCAGTATCAGTGACCTGACTCGCATTTGCAAACAGCTTTGATCACGATCAGACGCTGAGTAACTCTACGTCTCACCAGGATCCAAAAATGTTTGACACTAGATTAGCCGTTTCACATAAACGTGATGAAGACGGGAGTAGTCAAAACTACACGAGGTACAAATTAAGACAGAAATGACTTTTTTCATAGCGACTAAGGGTTTGCCAACTGTGGACTCCAAAGACGGATCCTCTGTATTTGAACCGTTTTCCGGATGCCAAGGTACCAATGTTATAAAATATTTTGCTTGAGTTTGAGATCATTTTCAAACATCTGATTGGTCAGATTCTGAGCTTGCTCGGGATCGGACCAATCAGATACTTGAGAGTCATTGCAGACTGAGAAGCTTTATAACCTTGAACCCAGTACGCCACAGATGGCAAAACACGGAAGCACAGCATAGGAAACCGAGCCAAAATAAGACTGGCTTAAATTGGATTAATCATGAAGTCTACTTAAGTAATGGAATTAAACTCTATGACCTAACTGAATCTCTTTTGTTTTGCACCCCCGAATTGTGCATCTCTACATTGATTTCAATGTCAATGAACGTTTGAATGTATCGTAGACGATTTGTAGCTACATAATTATGGATTAACACTTGCCCTGTTGTAAAAACAGAAGATCTGTTCAAATTTAGATCTTATGCTAGTCTGATGTCTTCCGGCATCTTTTGACCTAGTGTCGAACAGCTTGGATCCAATCTATTTTTCAAAAGGAAGTCAAGTCGCGATTAACCCTTTTCCCTGTTCTATGTTTATTCAAAATATCATTACCTACTGAATATTCATGGACAAAATAGTTATAAATGAAAAACGTAAGGTGGAACATTGTAGCTATTTTAGAACGTAAAGAAAGCGATCTATCAAATTCCATTAGCAAACAGAGCCTATTTGAGCCGTCTATTCCGTGCCCCATCTGTTTGCAAATGCGTGAAAAGGCGCTTGTGTGAAGGAAAAGGTTTATTATAAGCATTTGTCTATGGAATGACACAACGACCTGTCACAGAAATATAACAAATTCCCATAAGATAACCAATCACTTGTATAATAGTTAACAAATTAAATCTAAGAATTGTATATATATTTCTTGAAACTCTCAGATACTTAACCACCTGTTAGACCTTCTCTCTGTGTAAAAGCAATACCTCCCAGAATTCGAATCTGCTGCAAAATTCACTACACGTACTTCGATTCAATCAAGCTTCAGAGAAAGAATTTACCGAGTTTCAAACAGTTTGGATCCAGATGAGACGCCGGGTAACTAGGCATCTCATCTGGATCCAAAATGTTTGCACATGTTAGTTAGGTCACTGTGAACGCGATAAGGGTTTATACAGTCACAGCTCCAGGTAAGATCCGTCATAGTATCTAGAATAACTTCTTTATTTCTCCACCAAACCCTAGAGACGATTCCTTCGAGACGATTCTAAAGAGGTGTCACACCATAGGGTTTGGCGGAGAAATGACAACTTGAGTGTTTGTGTGCGCACCTTTATCTGTAACTCTGATAGAGTAACACGCTATCTTATTTGTGCATCAATCGTTGGTCTCACACGAGCCATGCATTACTTTATAAAAAAGCAGGTTTTACTTGTTTTTACAGTAACAAGCATACAACGATAAAATCCACAATATCAGTAACATTTGAGTGCATGAACTGTAAAATGGGATAAAATAATTGCAACTTCAAGTGAAACTGTATCAAACGGGAGAAAGGTTGGTGAATCGGCTTTGTATCGTGGTGTGTGTCTTAGAAAACATTTATTATGTTCATGAATTCAGAAATTTCCACGTGGAATCGTTCATCATTGTTTAAAAGTTGTGTCCACTTATTTGGAATAGATTGAATTTGCTAAATTATTTCGAATGACATCCCGTGCATACTCTGATTAGGAACACTCTGATCTGGGTCTGCACTGTATGTTACAAACGCCAGTTAATTCTCGTGTTCTAATTGTTAAATCTTCAGAGCGTCAGGAGTCTTTATGTCTATAAATTATCATCAGCTTAGTTTTAAAGAAAATGACTTTTCTTCAGGTTTGTTTAAGATTTCGATCAGATTGCAAATTACGTCGAATCCCCGATGTCTTGTCTATATCCAAAATCTTAAAACATTACGTGTATGAAATAATGATTTGAAATCACTACATGCATGCTAATTGCCTGCTAAAGTGGATGAAAATCTTATACATTAACAAATAATAAATATCTAATTTATTGCATAACTCTCTGAACTGCTAACGGAGAACAAGAAGGTAACATCTGCGAAATAACTATCAAAGTTCTTTTCTTTTGTTGATACACAAATTCAGAGGTCCAGATTAGGTGCGTAAATTTAAACATTTTCAAGAATAGCTCCTTTATTTCTCCACCAAACCCTATACTGTGACCACTCTTTAGTATCACCGTATAGGGTTTGGTGGAGAAATGACGAGTTTTGTGTTTGGGTACAAATCTTCACCTTCATCTGTAGCTCTGAAATTGTATGTTTAATTTTCCTAATGAACAAATACATGTATGTATATTAATTTACTTATGTGTTCTGAAACAATTTATATGCAATTTAAGACAAACTGTAGAATTAGATTTATACAATTCAATAAGCAAACAGGACATACCCCCTGACCTACCCCCTGACATACCCCCTGCTCCGTAACCAGGTTACTGTTGAACCATTTCCTTCATGCAAACACCTTTTCATGCATTTGCAAATAGAGTAGACCCAGATCAGACGGTGCCTATAAGAGTCGTGTGATCAGGATCTGTTCTGTTTGTTTGTGATATTTAAATAGATCTGACTCTACAGTTTCTACCAATACCAGCACCATGTGTACATATGCCATTATAAATATTCAGCTAATAAATATTCATATTACATGAATATGCGTCAGGGAATGTGTATCCTATTTTATTGGCAGTAACCACATGTGTTGGGGGTGATCAGTGTCGAAATCTTTAGTGTAATATTTGCTAACAATCTAACGTAAAAGGGTTTGGCCAGGATTTATTTCATTTTCAGGAATATCTCGCATAAAACCGAACAGGTTGTAAAATAATTAAACCCACCGCACCTTATATGATGGAGTAGAATCTGGTTGAAGTAATGATTCAATGAATAAACATAGATGTGTCTTTTATAACATAGGTGAGTCTTTTATAGCAGATGGTAGCTTTGTGCATGACAAACGATACGCGGAAAGGTTCTGCGGGAGCCCTCTGAATACCTTCTGTCATGCACTGAGCTACCACCTGCCTTTATGACTAACACTTAGAACTGTCGAGTAGAACCCGTCTATACCAGACGTTAATTTTAGTATGGATATCGGTCTTGGAGACAGGTGGAAGCTTAATGTAGGGTGAAAGTCACGCAGAAAGCTCATCTAGAAGCTTTCTGCATGACTTTCACCCTGCATTAAGCAGCCACCTGCCTAAATCTATTTTAAATATGTTCTACTAGACGTCCGATGAAGAGGAGTTTTACTGTATATTGCGGTCGCTTTAGAAAGTGTCGGTGCTCTAAAATCAGTTAAGTAATGAATGTGCACTGTTTAACCTCAGAAACCTTTCTCTTTGCTGTAAAGTATACTTGAAATTTATGGCTCTCCGTTTAGATCACCGTTTGAAATTTTCGTAGACACTTCGTAATGATTTATGAGTTAAATAAAAGCGCATTCTACTCGGCTGATTCATCTAACAGCGCGTTACAAAAAAGATACGTTCAAACGCACCTAAGTGGCTCACAGTTCCGTCAAACTGTTTCAAAGACATCTTGATAAAGATGAAAATAACTTTAATGCTTTTTCAACCTTTGAAAGGAGTACATGTATATTAATTATTTGTTTCTTTTTTTAAAAACAATTGAGTTAAAACAGACACTTTCTTTAAGTCAGTTAGGGCTGTAAATATTATGTAGACTAATTATGAATTCCCTTTACTCATATGTATACCTTTTATCTCCTTTACAAACAGAGCATATCCTGTAGGGGTCGTCTGGCGAGGATCTACTCTGTTTGCTTATGGGATAATATTCATCTGAATTTACATTTTCTGCCTTGGCCAAAACTATCTGATTTCACGTGTCAGTATCAGAATTAAGTCCGTTAATAGCCATGACGTCATTATCTCTTGCATGAAATTTCATGGAGTGAAGGTGTTAACCCATTACCTCATAGGCTATCTTTAGATCCAACCACTTTGAATAAATCTACCGAAAAGGAGCATTGACTAAAGAAAAGGAAAAATTTAGAATTTTCAGTTTGAAACCATTGTGATAAATAGAGCATTTGATCCTACAGGGGCAAATGCTCTATTTATCACAATGGTTTCAATCGGTGATTTTAACAGAGGCGTAGAAAGGCGTATCCATGGAGTAAAGGTGTTCAACATGTTCTTTTTTTGTTAAACTAACCGTACTGCTATACATTAGAATCCGCCCCTTTCAGCGATACTACCGGGTACCAGGGAAAAAGTTTTTTGGCGGTGTTTGTTTTGTTTGTGTGTACCGGCTTTTACGTCCGTTTAACAGTATTTCAGTCATGACGCGACGTCCAGCAATTTACACTTGGAGGAATACTGCAAGTGTTTCTGTGTATAGAACAAATTGCATTGCTCCGTGCACAGAAGAAGACCCCGGTAGAACCAACGATCTAACGCATGCCAGCTGAAAGGCTTCCTCTCATGAAAAATCCAAGTGCTCAGACCGGGATTCGAACAACAGTATCTACTGCTGCCCTGTCAAACGTTTGGGTTGCAGTTTAATATCAAATATTTACTGGCATTTACTTATTTTTGTTAAGTTTGGTCAGTGACACAATTATTCTGAATTTTTAAACAAATCGCAGAAGGCAAACAATCATTAACAGACGACTTAACTGCAACATAGAATTAACTGAATTCAGTTGTTACGAACGGGGATATGTCCAGGAGTTTATATGTACATGCATCATATTATCTAGTTTACCAATTCATTCCCAAATCAGTTAACCCTTTCCCTGATGAATATTCATGTAGGAAATAATGACGTGAATATTAATAAGATTATCTTTATAATGGCATATGAACACAAGAAATTTTGACTCAGGCAGAAGCTGTATATTACACAATAAACAAACAGACCCTGATTTGACGGCTCCTATAGGAGCCGTCTGATCTGGGTCTACTCTATTGTAGATTTGTCAAAATGCGTTTACATAAGGAAAGGGTTAAGGACTGTAAGAAATTGGTATGTCAAAAACCTTTCAATGTGTATTAAGAATTATGGAAGAAACTGGTTTATCAAAACACCTTAAAAGTTATGGAAGAAACTGATATATATCAAAAACTCTTCTTTATGTATTACAATTTATGGAAGAAATATGGAATACATGGTAGAGTTTTTGTTATACATAAAGAAGCTTTTTTCGGTATTCCAGTTTCTTCCATATACATAGAACCAGGCAGATTTTTAGAAAATAGAACCAGATCAGACAGCTCCTGTAGGAGCTGCCTGATCATGGTCTGCTCTGTTTGTTAATATGATTCTACATATGCTAGCAAGACAAAACTTTCATGTATCAAATGTCAATGAATATACATTAGATAACGGGTTAAATAGTTTGGAAAAATCACCCAGCATTCTAAATACAAACTACTGAACGCATGTTAAAACGTTTTGTCAACATTCAGTATGCTTATTTATCCGCCATATGTCAATCCGCTATAACATTTTTACACGAGACGTTGAGTCACTCGGTGTTTAATCAGATTCCCATATTTGACATGAATTATATGTGTTTGGTTAGAACACTGAATACGAAATTAACCTTTAGTCTGCTATGGGCGGATGAGTAAATGCCTATGCAAACAGTTTAGATCCAGATGAGACGCCGAGTAACTCGGTGTCTCATCTGGATCCAGACTGTTTGACACCATGATTGCATTTTGGTAGACAAATTGATTACAACTTGATAAAATTTGGAAAGTGTAGTAGGTGAAATATTATGTACAGATAATTTGCTCAGCATGCAAAAGGTTAAGCAGACGATATGTGGAAAGTGTTAGTGTATGATTTTATTTGAAGTAGAAAAGGTTAACGTTTAGTTCACGTGTTGTGAATTACAAACGCGTTCAATTAAGATTTACCGCCTGTCTCACTCGGTTACAAGAAAATCCCTACCCCACCCCAACAGTGCTTTTGTTAATTCTTTCACTGCCAAATTCGTGTCGTCTGCAAACTTTGTCGTCTGTTACAGTTGTCCTTTTTTATCATTTTTTTGTTAAAAAACAGCCACAGAAACAAGTTACCCGGCGTCTCATCGGGACCAAACTGTTTGCGTAAGAAATCACAGGTGCGACATTGACAGCGAAAGACATACATGTAGGCAGTTCAATGAAACGGATATCACGTGACAAATGTGCATTTTGCTCCATGAATATGCATGTCAGAAATAATGACGTAATGAATATTAATTAGATTGATTGTTATAATAGCACATGGACACAGAAATGTTTGGGCATTGCAGGAACTGTAGAATCGTATCTATAATATAAATTATTGTAAGCAAGCAGAGCAGACCCTGGTCAGACGGCTTCTACAAGAGCGGTCTGATCTGGGTCTATTCTGTTTGCAAAGGCGAAGAAATGCGTATATATGGAGTAAACGCTCCTGTTTGAACCGTCTGTTTAGGATCTTATCATTCTTATGTAATTATAAAGATTTGATTCTGCAGTTATTGCCAGGGCCAACACGTTTCTCGCTGAAATGCCATCACAAATATCAAGCTTATCAATATGCAGCCATTATTTAAGCTAATCATTTCTTACATGAAGAGTTACGGAGGTAAGGTGTTAACAATTTACTCTATATTATTATACGATATTCTTCGCCTTTACAAACAGAGTAGACCCAGATTAGTTTAGCGAGCGAAAAGTGTGACATCAGAGAATAGTACAAGTATTTACATATCTAAATGTAATCCTGTATCTCATATCTACAGTGCAAATATTAGGTCCGCTCGAATTTAAATATTGTGCAATTTTGACTACTGACACAATCTAAACAAGCTTTTGAGGAACAATTGGCCGAGTGTCAAATGGCTTGGCTCCTGATGTGATGCCGAGTTATTCGGCGTCTCATCTGGATCCAAACTATTTGCCAATGCGAGTCAAGTTGAGGATACCGGGATATATATTAAAAATTTACTAAAAAAACGTGTCTATAGTTTCTGCAATGGCCAACATGACTTCATTTCATATGCTATAAAAAACATTATCTAATTAATATACATTATCTAGTTACATGTAATATATATCGTTATTATTTACATGGATATTCATGAAGTAAAGGGTTAACCTTTTCCCTTATGTAAGCGCATTTTGGCGCATCTACAAACAGAGTAGACCCAGATCAGACAGCTCCTATAAAAGCCGTCTGATCAGGGTCTGCTCTGTTTGTTTATGGTGTAATATAGATATGATTCTACAGCTTCTGCATGGGCCAAAATGTCCATTGTTCATATGCCATTATAAACACTAATCTTATTAATATTCATGACGGCATTATTTCCTACATGAATATTCATCAGGTAAAGGGTTAAGGGACACTAGACAAGATGGGTCAATAAAATCTGTAAGCGATGTCATGAAATAAAATAACGCTTTTTTCACATTTAAGTATATTTAAATGATTGATTAACATTCATAGTTTAAACCCGCCCGTATTTTCAGTTACCTCTTTGCCCCAGACCATTACAAGCTCCTGGGAATAATGTGGCTTGATAGCGGTAATTAATTCTAAATCACACGCGTGCTTGTGAAATATATCTCTCACCGACAATGTTATGCTCCACAAAATCAAATTAGTTCTCCTATATTAGCTTGATAAAATATATATTATCTATTGTCTGCCTTTGTGCTTAAGCTGCAGGGAATGCATTAGATGCGTTTTATAATATGTTTGGATGCTGGTTTAGCTGCAATCGCGCGGGTAGTTAAAGAAATTAAAATGGATTACATTCAACAGCATGCAGCGATAACGCCGTCAAGTCCTGTTACCCTCTGTATTTAGCTTGCTGTGTAAATTTTCGCCTGTTCAAAACTTGTCCGGCTATATGTTTAACACGTTTCGTCATATATAAAGGCATTTTTACACATTTGCATACAGGGTAGAACCAGATCAGACGGTTCCTCTAGGAGTTGTCTGATCAGGTTTTGCTCTGTTTGCTTATGAAATTATAATAGATCTGACTTTACAGTTTGTGCAGTACCATGTTCGATTATAAAAAAATCAGTTAATAGATATTCGTTTATTTCTTAATTTCTTAATATTTCCATTTTTATCCAATCACAATTTGATCCGAAAATTTCTGTCATGGTTAAAATTTATCGTGTTTATATGTCGATACAAGACTAATCACGCTGTCATTATTTCTTACATGAATATTTATGGAGTAAAGAGACATACGCTTATTTTCACAGAGCTACAGTTAACGATGCATACCCAAATACTAAAACCGTCATTTCTCCACCTAACCCTATACTATGACCATGTTTTAGAATCGTCTTGTGGAGAAATAAAATAGTTATTCCTGAAAATGATATAATTTACGTATCTTATATGGAGCTCTGGGCTGTATTATCGTTTTATACAAACACGCAACCCGAATGTCAAACAGGTTTGATCAAGATCACTCAATCAAGATCACCCAATAAATCAAGATCACTCAATCAAGATCACTCAATGTCTATGCGGGTCTGCATTGTTTGCAAAGGTGATCACATCTTCGTACGTCAAGTGTTGAAGGTTCAGATAGCTACGTAAAGTGTTGAATGTTCAGATAGCTGCATTGTTCACATGACAATAAACTCCCATTTCTACAGCAGGACCTCTATAAAAGCGATCAGGGTGTCGTTAAAAGCAGGTGGGGCTTAATACTGAACAAAAGTAATACCGAAATATCCTATGGCTAGGCTCAGAGCTGTCTACATACATTAAGACCACCTGCATTGATACCCAGAAATAAACATCGTTTAGGAGGAGTCCTTTTGTAATACAAATCCATTTCGTCAGTGATTTGTTTTGATACAACGTTTAGTTTAATTAACTTTCGGATAAGGAGGAGCCAGTTTTAATTAGTCAGCAGATTATGGGCTAAGATATTGATTTCTAGAGCAAATAGTGTAGAATTGTCTTAATCCATTCCCCCATACTGACGCCTTTCGACGCCTCATTAAAAATCACCTTCTCAAACCATTGTGATAAATAGAGCATTTGCTCCTATAGGGCATATGCTCTATTTATCAGAATGGTTTTCAAAATTACACAATTCTAAAATCTTCATTTTCTCCAGTAAATGCTCCTTTTGGGTAGATTTATTCAAAGAGGTAGGATTTAAAAATATCTTAGGATGGAATGAGTTAAGACGACTCACATGTGTGCTTATTGACCTGGATCTACATTGTTTATCCCTCCATACCAGACGCTTGATATAAGTAGAACCTGTCTTAAGGACCCATTTTATTAGGTCTAAATGTAGGTTTTTAAGACAGGTATTAGCTTTATACAGGTCGAAAGTAATGCCGAAAGTTATTATTGGAGATTTCTGCATGATTTTTCTTTGCATTAAGCAACCACCTGCCTTTCAATAATTGAATGGTTGATTTAAACAGATTCTACTGTTGTACAGTAAACCCCCTCTAAACTGAAATTCTAGTAGAGAAGAATTTAGATTCTTTTAGGCAGGTTACTGCTTAATGTAGGTTTAAAGTCATGCAGAAAGCTCCTAGATGTGTTTTATACATGCCTTTCACCCTGCATTAAGCGGCCATCTGTCTCCAAGACAGATATTTATACTAAATTTAACATCCAGTTTAGACGGGTTTTACTGTATCAATGTCACCTCTTAAATACAGATGACAGCTTAATGCAGGGTGAGCGTCATGTAGAAAGCTCCTTTTGGAGTTTTCAGTATGAGTTGCGCTCTGCATTAATCAGTTATCGGCCTTAAAGGATCTACATTTGTATTTCTTTCTTCACTACAGTTCCAGTGGAGACGGGGATTTACTGTATTCTACAATAGGGACACCCTGCATACTCGTCAATGGAACAGTATTTTACAGGCATGGCAACTAACTGTTTTAATCTCCCTCGACGCGTTTTGTGCATTTATTTTCATTACAAACTCATGGATACGGAGAATAGAAATATACTTTATGTTAACCATTTCCTCCATGAATATTCATGTAAAAAATAACGACGTCATGAATATTAATAAGATTTTTGTTATATAATAGCACATGGACACGTGAAAGTTTGGCACTAGCAGAACATGCAGATTCATATCTATATTAGATCATAAGCAAACATAGCTGACCCTGATCAGAGGGTTCTTATAGGAGCCGTCTGATCTGGGTCTACTATGTATGCAAAGGCGTAGAAAGGCGTATCTATGGAGTAAAGTATTAAACCCAGAAGTATTGACTACAGGAAAGTTCTGAAAGTAGGAGATACTAATATTAATTAGCTTCAACTATCTATAATGACATTATGAACAAGGAAAATGTTAATAAGGCAAAAACTGAAGAAAAAGCTCTATGCTATAAATGGTTACCATGACACTGCCTCTAGAT
This sequence comes from Azorinus chamasolen, assembly GCA_963576725.1. Lineage (NCBI taxonomy): Eukaryota > Metazoa > Mollusca > Bivalvia > Cardiida > Solecurtidae > Azorinus > Azorinus chamasolen. The sequence continues at coordinate 15,581,977 of OY755239.1, forward strand.
TGTAACATTTAATTCTTACATATTTCTTTGAAAAAAAATTATTCTCTTTTAGCCTGCTGAGCAAATTATTTTTACATAATTTTTCACCTAATATTATCAAAATTCAAGTTATAATAAATTTGTCTATCAAAATCAGGGTGTCAAACAGTTTGAATCCTGATGAGACGTCGAGTTACTGGGCGTCTCATCTGGAGCCAAACTGTTTGCATAGGTATTCACTCAATCCACCCATAACAGGTTAAAGGTTAATTAACTAATCAAATAGTCTTTAAATAGCAATAGAAGCATATGTATGAACGACAATAATATGTATATATTTCTGATGTTTTTTAATACATTTGTTTGACTTATCACACAGCGCGTTTTTGCAAGAGGCAAAAACATGTTGATATACACAGATATAATGGTAGATAAGCTAGAGCGATATGGAGGAAGAGTGGGAGGAAAAAAAGAGATTGAGAGATATGTACATAGAGATAAAAACATATACAGAAAAACAATACAAATAAGGGGAGAGTATCTGACAGTACAACAGAAAACAGAAAACAAAACGAGAAGGCATATAAACGAACGGGTAGGCTTTAAAGAACGGACTATAAAAGGCTAGAAATAGATGGAAGATGAGAAAAGAAACAAACAGAAAGAAAAAAAGGAAAAAATATAAATTGAGAAAAAGAAGACAAAACAACAACAGGGCGAGAGTTAGTTTTACATGTTTTCCAATTGGAGTAATTTTATTAAAGGCAAAATGACATTATTCTGTTACAAATGTATGCAATTTTCTCTTCAATAGTATGACGTGTATTGCATTTCTAATAAGTTAATGCATTTAATAAAAAAAATGAAAGGGTGGAGACAGAGAGAGATTGAGAGAAGAGCGCGACAGAGACATAGAGGGCGGAGAGACAAAGAAGGACAGAGACAGAGAAAGACATGGAGAGACAGAGAGAGAATGAGACAGATATAGAGAAACATATAGAGACAGACAAAGAGAGAGAGATGGGGGCGTAGAGAGAGAGAGAGAGAGAGAGAGAGAGAGAGAGAGAGAGAGAGAGAGAGAGACGTTTCTAAAAGCCATGGAATGTCATTTAGACATAAAACGCACAACTGTTGAATTCGTTTATACATGTTCAAATAGTATGGATGAAGATAGGACTCCTATTAGTTTCTCCTGTCACAAGGACATAAATTGTTTCACATCGAAATTGCTCTTTTTAAATTAAATCAGTGACATGGTACTAAAATGAAATGGCGTTAATTAGTAACAAGACGTGTAAATTGAATATTTGGACATTTTATTAAATGAAAATGTCATTCATTTCACCGCAAAACACCGTACATTGGCCGTTACGTAGGGTCGTATCGAAGAGACGATTCAAGAGTGGTTTGATGGGGGAAATGAAGATATTAGTCTATTAAATACGCATTTCGCGAGACGAGTATATCAATCCTTTACTCCATAAATACGTCATTTAACGCCTTTGCAAATAGAGAAGACCCAGATCAGACAGATCTGGACTATAGGAGCCGTCTGACCTGGGTCTGCTCTCTTTTCTGAATTAATATAGATAGGATCTACAGTTTCTACCATGGCCAACTATTCATGTAACCATGTGGCATTGTAAAAAGTAATCTAATTAATATCTACAATTAAATTGTCATTATTTCTTACATAAATATCTTTAGAGTAAATGGCTAATATACAACAAGGATACGAATGAGAAATGGCTACTCACCAGACGGTGACGAAATAACCAGGGAGATGACGATCAGGGTAATTATTCCGTTATCTACTCTGTCACTCCAAATAATCCGCATTGTGACACAGTGCATAATCCACGGAATCCAGTTTTCTAACATTCCTATTTATCATCAATGGAAAATGATCACGCAAGAAATCCACTTTCTATCACCTTATTTTCCATAGATCACCATCGCGTTGATAAATCCACACATTTGCACACATTCTATATCTGCGTATAAATCCCACACCTACTTAATCCAAACTCCCTTTTTAATGTGCAGACACCAGTCGATTGACAGACGAGTATTTAAAGTTAATCCACTGTATACGTTAATCCTATTAACTTTGATGCATGATTGCGTGAACTGGATTTGTGCATTGTATATCTTTTTCGGATACTTGATCATATTCAGTATCTCAAGTACTCTTCTTACCTCTGTACATATTCACTTAGCTTCACTCATTTAATCAGCATTCTCCGCCTAGAACACTTTAAATACATTCAATTATTCCCCCTTCTAATCAAGCTTCTGTTCACATAAACCTATATACGGCTAAACATCCCATCGGAAATTCCGTATTTCCACTGAAATAGTCGCATTAGCGAAGTTTCGTCCCGGTCCGCGTTGAACAATAATGCACACGTGAAAAGGCTAGCAGTTACTTCTATGACAGTTTCTCCGCGATACACTAGACAAAATCCAATTCCTAGGCGGACACGACGGAATCCTGCCCAGACTGCTGAAGTATTTCCTCCGGTTAGCTAACATCGATACTTCCGCGGCATACTATTAAGACTTATTATTAACCACAGTCCGTCCTGTAAGAACAGCACATTACGTTTGTTTTCATTATCAAGTTCAGTTTACATTTCCTTAGAAATTTATTCTATTTCATTTTAATCATTGCCAATGACCGTGCCCATAACCGTATTTTTAAGCTACACTTTAAACCTCTTTGATACTTTGTCATTTATCCAACTAAAACACATTAATACTTTTTCACGTTGTCACAAAAGCCGTTAAAATGCGGTACGTTGCTGCAGACAAATATTTGTCCATTTCCTCCCATTAAATTTATTTCCCGTTTTCAAAGTAGGTATTTCCTTTGTTCCGTTTTAACTACACTGTGTCACTATTCCACAGCAGAAATCCACTAAAATAAACTGACACTTTTAAAACCACGTGTCACATCAACCAGATTTCAAACAGTACACTGCCGTACTAGAAGTATAATAAAACCGCCATGTACCGCTGACGATCCACTACGCAAATATTTGAAGTACCATGCGGTTCATGAATTTATGACGTTTTCTTTTTTCTCTTTGAGCCATATGTTAATTTAGAAACTGTGTTTTAGAATCGATGGGGTAAAGGAATTATCATAAATTTCTCATTTGACGCATGCTGTTTTATTTTCCTTTCTCTCTTTTACAGTATGGGACATCATTGGGTACTCAAGTCCTCCGGTAGCAATACATATTAATGTTCCTGTGCAAATACTCGCTACATTATCTACCCTTGTTAACTTAAGTATTCAGATACACAATTCCTCCTTTTCATCAATGTGTCAATTTGAATAACTATGTTTGGCAACAGTTTGATAGTTCGACTGCCATAGTGGCAAATAGTGAAGACCCTTTTTCAAATTGCTACTGTGGGGACTGTTTTGATCTGGATCAGCACTGTTTGTCTTTGTTTGTACACCCTATTACTTATAGTAAATATGGTACAGGATACCTATGTGATATGATCAGCTCGTAATTTAATGCATCACAACACTGACCGTACAACGGTTCACGCCAGGTCGCCCGCACCGCTGCGACCTTATCTGTAGATTACGCTGCCGTACCCGAGTGGGACGGGAAGTAGTGGGTTGCCTGACTGACCTCAAACGCTGGAATCACTGGTACTTGTGGTTTGTTGAGGGATGGTGTCAGCCACTTCCTTTATACCTTCATGTGAAGCAAACAACATTAGCCCACAAACGAAATCATGCTCATGATTTGCAATCCGAGAGCTGAAAGAGAAAATCATTTAAACCAATTTAGTAGGCCCTAATTGGTTGTTGATGCTGAAAATTAGTTCAGTATCAGATATCACTTATCTAAATAACGATGTTTGGTTTCTTATCTAAAGTGATACAATGTTTTTAACAAACAACTGTACTTTGAACATTAACCCGAAGAAAGCACCACAGACGCGCTGCAGTAGTTTAACCCTTTCTCTCATACAGAGGACCCTTGACACCTTAGCAAACAGAGTAAACCCTGACCAGAAAGAACATGGAGGAGCTGTCTGATCAGAGTCTGCTTTGTTTGCTTAAGGAGTAATATACACTACGGATTATTAGTAATGAAAACGTCATGTCTTGGTAGGCAAGTGGCCGCTTAATGCAGAGTGAAAGTCATGCAGAAAGCTCTTAGAGATAGATGAGCTTTCTGCATGACTTTCACCATGCATTAAGCTGCCACCTGTCTTAAAGATCAATAAAGGTATGTACCGGTATATATATGAGTGCTAGAATATTCGAGTTTTTACTGTAGATCTGATTCTGAGGATTCTGTCAAGGCCAAACATTTCCATATCAATAATAATGTAACGATAAAAATTAGTTCATGCATATGCATGCAATAGATACATAACTTAATTAATATGCATGGGGGAAGGGTTTAACTGACTTGAAGAATACCCAACGTGTAATGTTTTTCAGAAATGGATAAGCACCCAGCTATTACATGTACAATGTAAACACCAAAGGAAACATACCACTTTCCTGTAATACATATTAACCCCTTTCGTGCCACAATGACGGGTTTATGATATCACATGCAAACAGTTTGGATCCAGATGAGACGCCGAGTAACTCGGCGTCTCATCAGGATCCAAACTGTTTGACACTCTGTTTACTGTTTTATAAAGAAAATGGAAGAAGTGCACACACTTACACTAAAATTAAACGAAACTATGCCCAGCAGGCGACAATGCTGGCACCGAAAGGGTTAACCTGTACTTCTTAGTAAACACGTCAAATTGAACTGTTCATTTTGTGGGGAGTCTTTATGCATAATTTCTTTATTCTTGTATTCATTTTAGAACGTGTGTAACAAATACTGCAGACCGTGATCAGAGGGCTGCTTCAGGAACTCTAAGCCCTTACTGTTTGTCTATATAAAAATGTAAAGTAAAGTACTAGTTATATTGACGGTTCAGACGATTGTACATCTACTCGCCTACAATATTGAGCACTGCTGACATATGGCGCGAGTACGCAGCCGCAGTACCGGCTAGTGACATTCACAGGTACACATGTACCCATTTTAACCCCTGGGTGGAGAGAAGCAACCTCGTGCGGCTTGGAGACACTGAAAAGTGTCTCCAAAATTTCGAGCTCGTCATGCCAGGATTCGAACCCCGGACCCCTGGGATATCAGCTCAACACTCAACCACTAGGCCAATAATTCATGTTAGGGCGCTATACATTGAATGGATTAACCCTTTCCCCAATAAACAATAAACGCCTTTTCATGCATTAGCAAACACGGTAGATCCAAATCAGACGACTCGGATCAGAGGCTGCTATGTTTGCTTATGACACGGTATGGATCTGATTCTAGTTTTTGTGAAAGCAACACATTCCCTTGAAAACTTTACATTATACAAATGCATCTAATAAATATTCATGCTGCCATTATTTCTTACGTGAATGTAGGAAAGGGAAATGGTCACCGGTGCATATCTTTAGGAGTTCACTATTGCAAGCAACGGTAGACACACTGTATATCATGTTCAATCAAACGTGTCCAGTCGCCTTTAACAGTTACATAGGCAGACAGTGTAGACACAGATCAGAGGTATTGGGTCCTCTGAATGAGCCCTCTGAATGAGCCATGTAATCAGGGTCTGCATTGCTGATTAACAAATAAGTTTACAAAACGTCACATTGGCAAACGAAATCTTGCAGAATCACCAACCATATTGATACTTATATTCGTTCAAAGTATATAACTGTATACATGTAGTTCACTGTTATCAGGACGGTTTCTCTAGGACACACACCCAAACCTCTGTGCCGTTGTCCGCGACTAGACTCGCAGTTGGACACAGACTGGACCCAGGTCTGATGGGAAGACGAGTACCCCGGCCTCTCATCAGGATCCAAACTGATTTACGTTCGATCAAAAATTTCTCAAAAGCTTGATCGAATCGGACGTAGTCAAAAATGCACTGTACCTGAATCTGAGTAGACATTATCTTTATATGGGGACAGGGTTAAACTATGTTAACCCTTCGCTTGCTATCCACGTCAATATACCTACCTGTAAATAGTGAAGACCCAGATGAGACAGCTCCTGCAGGAGCTGTCTCATCAGGATCTGCACTATTTACAAGTTGATTGTGCAACCAGTGCACCCCACAGCAGTGATTGCACAGCGAAATACTTGTACACAGTGAAGATATATGTAATTATACAACAGGGCATGGGTAAAGAAGGAGAAATGTGTTTTAAAATTAAGCAAGAGAAGGGTTAATACAGAGCACGTACATGCAAAATGCCCGCAGAATACAGTAAACCCCTCTAAACTTGACGTTCTGTTTTGGAGACAGATAGGTGGAAGCTTAATGCAGGGTGAAAGCCATGAAGGAAAGCTACTAGCTTTCTGTATGACTTTTACCTTGCAGTAAGTAACCACCTGCCTAAAAGTATCTAAATTATTCTCTACTAGAATTCCGGTTTAGAGGGGTTTACTGTATATATTATAGCATGACAGGCATTGATGTTACAAAAACCTTTTGCTTGAGTCTGATATCATTTTCAAGCATCTGATTGGTCAGAACTTGAGCTTGCTTAAAATCCCACCGATCAGATACCTGAGAGTAATCTCAGACTCAGACTCAGACTCAGAAGTTTTTATAACATCAGACCCTGCTTTTTCTGTGTGACCTCTTTCAGACTTCTGATGGGTACTCTACATTCAAGCCAATATTATATACATACTGATCTCATAACGCGTTCAGCTTTCTATTAATGTCGGTTGGTCTCTATGGACTGTGGTGCACCGATCACATCGGTGTGACTTGATCTATAGATATATTACCGTATACATAGTTTACAATTTGCTCAATTTGAATAATATCTCTTCTGTATTCGCGGCACAACTGATCGTTAATAGCCTGGTATATTCAGATCACACAGCAAATCATTTCCCTAGTTGTTCGACAAACATGTCGATCGTTTAGTGAACTAACTACAGTAAAACCCAACTAAATTGGACATGAAATTTAGAATAAAAACGGTCTTGGAGACAGCTTAATGCAGGGTGAAAGTTATGCAGAAAGCTCCTGTAGGAGCTTCCTGCATGACTTTCACCATACATTAAGCAGCCATCGGCTTAAACGTATCTAAATTCTTCTTTACTAGACTCCCAGTTTAGAGGGGTTTACTGTATATGACAGAACGACTCAACAGCGAAAAATGAATTAA